>CM020618.1:14753295-14841876 GCA_009829735.1 Pyropia yezoensis | reverse complement strand
CGCCATGGCTCTCCCCTAGTTGGGGAGAGACGCCCTGGCTACAGCGGCACGAGACCCTCCTCGAGTTGAGGGGGAATCGGATCGTGGGTAGACGGGTGGCCTCCCAGCGTAGGGCGGCCCAGGGGAAGGAGAAGAAGATGTGTTGGTGGTGGTGAAGTGAGAACCGGGGAGAGCAAGCCTGCCAAGTGGGCAAGCTTGAGGAGAGGGGCCGTCAACGTGACCGCCTCCACATCCGCGTTACGTACTTGAGGGGGAGACAGCAAGTCGCGCCCCCAACGCCGAGACGTGCGTTTACGCACCCCCTCACAGGGCCGACCGGGTCGGTCGGAACTGAGGAGAGGGGAGTGTGGCAGTATTGGCCCCCAGGTACGGGGGCAACACGTGCCATGCAAGGGGCGGCAGGCCACTAGCCTGACCCGTTCCTCCCCCTGCATTTGGGTCCATATTCCCTAAGTTTGGAATAGTTAGCTTAGTAGTAAATCCAACTTGGATTTGAGGGTTTTCTGCATTTATCGTCTTGAATTTTCGTGTGGCCCGGTGGGCAGGTGCTGGGGTGGGAGATTCTGAGTGGCGAGATTCTGAGGGGACCCTGGGGGATAAGGGGAGGGACAGCGGGGCTTGGCCCTGCTTCCCCGTCCCGACCAAGAAACTGTTGGACCACACCCCATCTTCTTGTTTGTCAGTCGGGGGATTGCCCCACAACAGGGATAGAGTGTGTGCGACTTGCACTTCTTCCGGTTCCCCCGACACGGGAGGCAGCCCTAGCACACCGCCCCAACTTGGGTGCCGTGTGTGCGAGAGGTTTTTGCCACACCCCCTTGCTCTCCTCGTAATTCCATTCCATTCGATTGCACTGTGTGCCGAACGATCGCAGAGATTGGCGATCGAGACCTTGAAGCAGGACGGTCGCGATGCTCCCAGTTGTATGGCAGGGTGCCATATAACTGGGACGCTTACAACCGGGTCATGACTGTACACTACGTGCGGCAGTTCTGACAGTACGTTTGCCAGATTTCTCCATCCAGTCGGAGAATCGGAGGGCGGTCCGACTCGGGGCGACCCGCTCGGATCCGACAAGTCCAACCGACCCCCCCCCGTTTTGACGCCTGAGAATGGGGTGTGGGGGGGGGCGACTTTAAGTCCATGATTTTGCCCGCCCGCAGACGCGGAACGCGAGGGATTTTTCGAAGTTGTCCAGCGGCCCATGTGGCTGCCCCATGGGCTGGTGCGCAAAATCGAGGAGGGCAAACCCCACGTCGGGCGAGCATAGCGCGCGTCCACGCCCGTTGGACTGCCCGTCGGAGTGGCGCGCGCGGGAGCGCTGCTGCCGGTCGTCGCCGCCGCGAACCCTCCCCGCCAACGTCCCCGCGGCCCCGTAAACGCAACGCCCGGTCGCGCCGACCGAGCGCGGGGACGCGCGCGCGGGCTTTGGGCCCGTAGCGCGGGAGCCCCCTGACCCCACCATTCTGAAGGCCTATCCGTGCCGGCGCCGCCCCCCCGATGTGCCCGCCTTGGCACCCGGCCAACCTCCCTACCCCGCCTCGTCTACGGGCGCGCGTGGCGGCCAAGGGGGCCATGAGGCTGTCGCACGGCCGGCAGGACCGGGGGTGGCCGTGCGGTTCACTTTATTGTGGCCCACACCACACCGCCTGGTCCTGGCTCTTGACATTCCTTTCACGCAGAGGCTCGCGGCACCGCCACTGACTGGCACGTGCCGGCCGTGCTTGGGTGGGCCAGCTGCGCGCCTTGGCCCGTGGGCGGGGCCGCTCGAGAGACTGGGGCAAAAGGCTGTGGCAGGAAGTGCTCCTGCGTCGAGGAGGGGTCGCAACCGGGGGGGCTCGCCAACAGGGACCTTCGGGAGGGTACCTAACGGCGCTGCGAGCGTCGGTGCTGTCGGCGTAAGTGGAGGGCGGCGCCCGCTTCTCGGGGTGCGCGGCTGTCCGGGTTCTTCGAGGCGTGTGCGGTTGGAGGACCGCAGGGACCGGTTGAGTCATCGTCGGCGACCGGAACCACTGTATTTTACTGCATGTTTTCCTGCATTTCAACGCCTGGTTGAAATGCAGTAGATACAGGCAGATGCTTGCAACTCAGACACCGAAAAAGGGCGGCAAGAATGGTGTGATGTACCATACACCACGTGTACTGCATCCCGTAACACACCTCAATGCAAGCTAGATTGCAATGTGAAACACATAGAGTTGAATAGGCCACTACAGTGCGTATCCGGCACAGTCCGGATGACGCCGGATGACGGCCCCTTTTATTCCGGTCCTTGTGGAATCGCTCATCTATTTTTGTTCACTTTAGTAGTTACTCAGCACCTTCTCAAAGTATTTGGACACGTATTACAGAGGCGGGCCACCTGGAGCTGCCTGATCAGGTGAATAGACACAGGCACAGAAACACACCAGAGACACACACAGTCACAGCCACTTGCCGCATCGACGTCAATGCCTCGCCGCAGTGTCTGCGCCGCCCCAGACACCCGCCGTCCCTGACACAGTGAGCAGACACACCGTTTAACGGATCCCACCAGACACTCCGCACGCCTGCTGGTTCTCCCACGCGCGGCCGCCTGTACTCTCCGTCACCCGACGCACACAATTACGCCCGCGGCCTCCCGCCCACATGTCGTCCCGTACCACAGCAGACGCATCCACCCGCCGACGCACCCACCTAAATCACCATAGCAGCTGCGTCCGGCTCATCCTTCCGCATGCACCACTCACGGCATACTCTGCGCATACCTGATGAGTACACAGAAAGACCAAGGGGAGGTGGGAGAGGGCGCCGGGGGGTGTGAAATCGCGTGGAGGGGAGCCGGGAAGCCGGGGGCCGAAAAGAGAGGGAAGAGAGGACACCAGCGCGGTAAGGATCACATTGAGAAGGAACTGCGAAAGGTACGTAGCGGGCAAAAGACTCGTGAATATCAACAACATGCAGGTAATTGCAAGCCAACGCAACGCACATGCAGGGAAATGCAAGCCAATGTAGCGCATGACATGGAACTGTGCATGTATGGCACCCCCATGAGTATCGTCTTCCTACCGCCACCAGCACGGCAACTGCCACCCTCCCACACGCGCTCTCGTACCACCGCGCGAGCAGCCCCCCGCGCACACACCCACGTACATCACCAGAGCAGCTCCGTCCAGCCGATCCACCCACATGCACCACCCATGGCATCCTCCGCACATACCTGAGTGGTGGACAAGAAGAGTAAGCGGAAAAGGAAGAACGTGGGTGCGAGGAAGCGGGATAGGCGATGGAGGGAAGCGGGGGGGGTGAGGGGGGTGGAAAGGGAAGGGAGGACGCCAGCTCGACAAGAAAAAGAAGATCCAGAAGAACCTGCGAAAGGTGCGTAGCGAGTAGTACACTGGTGAATATGCAAGATAGTGCAGATAACTGCAAGCCAACGCAACGCAGTTGCAGGGAAATGCAAGCCAATGTAGCGCATGACATGGAACTGTGCATGTATGGCACCCCCATGAGTATCGTCTTCCTACCGCCACCAGCACGGCAACTGCCACCCTCCCACACGCCCTCTCGTACCACCGCGCGAGCAGCCCCCCGCGCACACACCCACGTACATCACCAGAGCAGCTCCGTCCAGCCGATCCACCCACATACACCACCCATGGCATCCTCCGCACATACCTGAGTGGTGGACAAGAAGAGCAAGCAGAAAAGGAAGAGCGTGGGTGCGAGGAAGCGGGAGAGGAGATGGAGGGAAGCGGGGGGGGCGCGAGGGGTGGAGAGGGGGGGGGGTGGGGGGGGGGCATGGGTGCGGGGAAGTGGGAATGGAGATGGAGAGAAGGGGGGCGCGGGGGGTGGAGACGGGGGGGGTGGGGGGGGAGCAGGAAAGGAATGGGACACGACACGGTGGGAGAAGGGGCAGTCCGGGAGAGCGCTTGCAGGGGATGGAGGAGAGTGCGAGCGGGGCGTGGAGGGGGGGGTAAGGTGGAGGCAGGGCGGTGGGTGGAGGGGGCAATGTGTGGCAAGCCCGGTTCGTGCTCCACACGCATCCAATGGCGTCCGGTCTCCACCGCAGCGACGGTAGCCACCAGTTCATTCATTGGGCGCCAAGTGGTGGTGGCGGATTGCGCTGATTGGCCAAGCAAATAATCTTCATATGGAGCAAGCCCGTGCAAGGATCTGCCCACTCTGTTCAGATTCTGTGAGAGTTCAACAAAAGATCCTGTACTTGCGCACACGGAAAGTTCAAATACTGACGAAAACGTACTTGAAGCATCCCCAACTTCGGAGTGCTCGAGCATTCTCACGTAAGTCGTCAGTAGAACATGCGGAAATGCAACGTTTTCAAACCATATCATCACATCGACAAACCAGAACGCGATGGTGCCCCTATGCAAATTCACGATAGTGGTGTCGAATGAGACTTACCATGAACAATTAAGGTCTACTAACTTTCTCGAAAAGAAATCTGAAGTCAGACCGATTTGGTAGCTTGTCAGTCCTCCATGCCCCTGCAGGATTTTTTTTACGTCGCAGTAGCTTGCCCGGGAGTGGGGGATCACGCTGTCGAATGAGCCCAGCGTCTTGCTCCCGTCGTCCTTCGTCCTCCCGAACAAGTTCTAAAAGCTGAATTGATGTATTGAGGGCCCTTCTTGGAGGGGGGGTCAACATGAGCAACTGGGAGGGCTAGGGGGGCGCGGGGGGGCGGGGAGGCAGAGAGCTTCCGGAGCTGCGATTGACTAGGATTTGAGGAGTCAAATGAGAATTCTGGGAAAGAGGGGTGGGGATTGCTCAGGACGTGGCAAGGAGAGGCGATTCGGTGAAATCTTCAATCATGGACACCCAGACGTACAGGCTCTTGCACTTCGCTGACTGCACCAAGTCGACAGTTCTCTGACTTGGGCCCAGAAGGCACCGTGCCCCTCCCCAAGGACGATTCTCGGGAGGTGCTTCGCGTGGTGATGTGGGAGGGGTGCGAGCCGGGAACTGGATCATCACTTGTGGAGGATCTTGGTGCGATTTAAGACAAGCTGAGTCCAGAATCAGCTCACTGGCGTCTGTAGATGCGCAAATGAGCATGTTCAGGAGGGGATGCCAAGAAGTAGCCTGCGTGAATGGAGGCTCGGGCGAGGCTGTGTTGTCAATCAGATGTCCTGAAACGTCCGGACCGCGCGATCTGGTCGGGTCGGAAGAATTGGTGGACTCTTCAGCGATGTATTTTGAACGAAGACGACACTGGCGGCCGGGCGTGTAGGCGTGGAGAACGAAAGGTCGATGTTTCGTCGTCCGTGACTCGACCAGCTTGTCCGATGCGACTGTCGGAGTCGCGATGGCCAGTGTGTGAGGAGCGGTGATGTGCATGAGGGATCTGTGTTGCAGGGAAATACAAGAAGATGCGGCGATACACGAGTCATGACATGTATTGCAGTGGTGCTCTTTTTTCATCAGTGGACGGTCTTCGCGTGATGTTGCAGTACGTTGCAGTGGAAAATTGTGAAATACAACGCCGTGCAGTGTGTGTGATTGAGTTGCATTTGGTTCCGGTCGCCGACGATGTCGGCCGCCACGTGTGGCGGCCCCTGACAACCACGTCCCCCTTCTGGTGGCCCGCTCGAGCCACTGTCGCTGAAGCCTCGCTCGATCGGCCTGCCACAGTGACCATCGCCGGCTCACCCGAACATGTCGCTTCGCGGCGTCCCTTCGGGATGCACTGTCGAGCCTGAAGCCGATTTGGCCATTGTCGTTGCAGGGCGGGTCGCCCTTCACGTCTCTCCATCGGTGTGAGGAACCACCCACACTTGGGCAGCCCTCAACGTACTCGTGATGGTGTCAGCGACCCGTGCCAGCCAATAGGGAGACGGGGTGCGGGGAAGAGGATGGAGATGGTGACGGTGGTGGGTCTGGGGAAGAAGACGGCGCGACGTCGGTGGTGATCGAGGGGGGTTCAAAGGGTTAAGGTCGTCTTTGGTCTGTGTCTGTGGTTGCCCCTCCGGTCTCCCCCGGTGGCGCCGCCACCCACGCACTATATACTCGCGTCGGGGCACCCAAGGTGCCCCAAAGCATGCGTTTCCTCGTCGCGCCGCCGGTAGGCACAAAACGGCCAAAAAACAAAGCATGGCTCTCAGAACAAAGCATGGGCGGGCGTGCGCACTAAAGGAGTGCAGCCCAAGTTTGCCCCAAACGAAAGGGTCCGGCGTGCAGCGCCTAGTGCGCCGTCCCAGCCGGCCCCAGACGCCAGGCAGTCCGAAGGTCCGAGAGGCGTGTAAGCGCGGTTCGATCGAGTCGATCGAATCTGCCAGCCGGCTAGCCAGTCACATCGCTGCAATGCAGCGAGGACATTCTAACGGACTTGCCAGCTGTGGCAGATGTGGCTCGTCATGGGTGCTGACGGTGGCGCCTTTCGACAGGCCATGATGCGTTGTCGATGGCCGCTGTCGTGCGGCCAGCAGACACCGTGAGACAGCGGCTGACTCATCATGAGTCTGGAAGGTACACCGCGTCATGCCCCACAATACAAGAAATTGTTCCATGTTGCCAGGAGTTGGCTCGGCAGGATCTGTAAGGAGAGGTCCCAGATATTATCCCTTGGGTATGAGGCATGGGATTAGGGGGAAAATCCAGGGTGTACTGGGTGGGCGGCGACAGGGCGGGATGGCGGCCTCAGAGGCAACAAGGTCGGGCCACATTGGTCGCGTGGAAGGGACCCCCAGCCAGGGCAACAGCGTTGCTGGACGGGTGTGCCCTTCCGGCAGTGGCGGCCGCACGCAGGGTGGGCGGCGGCCCACATCACCACCAGCGGCGATGGAAACGGGGCACCAGGAGGTCTTGGGGGCCCCTCCGAGCAGCCGGCCCGCCCAAACGCGCGCCAGCGTTGCTGGACAGGCGTGCACGGCCGGCAGGGGCGGCCGCGCCGGGGGGGGTGCGGCGGCCCACACGACCACCAGCGCTGCTGGAACCGTGGCAGTGAGGGCCCCTGCCGGGGGACGGGCCCCCCAAAAGCCCACCAGCGTTGCTGGATGGGCGTGCTGGGCCGCCAGTGGCGGCCGCGCCCAGGAAGAGAGGCAATGCTTTCGACACCCAGCCTTACTGGCACACGTCTGCCGAGGGTGGGGACCCCGCCGAGGTGAGGAAGGGGCCCCCCAGAAGCCCACCAGCGTTGCCGGATGCGCGTGCTGGGCCGGCAGTGGCGGCCGCGCCGAGGGAGGGCGGCAAAGCAGAGGACGACCAGCGTTTCTGCCAGGGAGGGTCCCGGCCGGCAGGGGGGCCCACGCCAAGCAGAAGGGCCGCCAGAGAGGGAGACCAGCCTCGTTGCATGATTCATGGGGCGGGGCTGCCGGCGGCGGCGGCGGGGCCGCCGGGGCCGCCGCCGGGGCCGCCGCCGGCGGGGCCGCCGCCGGCGGCCCCGCCCAGGGGGGGGGCGTCGCACGCGGGCAACAGGGGATGCTGGACGGTCAGCAGGGGGATACGCCCGGCAGGACAGCGAAGAGGGAGGAGCGGGCGCAATGAGGACGCCCCGCGGGGCTCCAAAAGCGTGCCATGCCACGAGGCACGCAACGTGGGTGAGGGCTCCGCCTAAGGGCGCGTCCGAAGATTTCACAGGGCGCACCTCCTCGAGCATAGCAGGGGGAGGGGGGGGGCGGGGTACGCTCGAAGCGGCCACGTCCAGAGGGCCATCCTGCGCGGCTGTGTCTTGGCCTCGTGCGAGGCCTGTGGACGTGGTCCAACCCCCCGAAAAATATGGCTTGCAGAAGGGGGAGGGACTGAGCGGCCGAGGCTTTATCGACAGCCCGGCCCCACGATAGAGGCAGCTGCCCCACCCCCCCTCCCTGGTGGAGCAAACGGGGCAGCGTCGTGGACTCCCCGCCACACCGGCCCTAGCGCCACAACGATTTGTTGGGGGCAAGCCAACTCAGGATGCATCATGGCGGCCGCCTCGCGCCCCCTTGATGGGGTCGCGAGGCGGCCGCCAAAACTTCTACCACCTAGGGCGCATGCGTATGCACGCGTGTGCGCCAATGGCCAGCAAGAACTCTCTCAAGGCTACATCGTCGCCGTCGGCGAGGAGTGGAGCGACGATTGCGCGTTCCTGGCCACCCGTTCATGTCTGACTGTCTGCCAAGAACCCCCTCGACCCCTCCCGCTCCCGTTATGTCTCCATACTGAACAAGTCCACACGGACTGGCACATCTGCGGTTGCAGCCCGTTCGCAATGAAGTCATCGCTAATGATGCTACGTGTCTCACACACCTGAGATGCGCTCCATTTCGACCTCCGTTTCGGAGTGAAACGAGCTGATGGGGGCGGTGCTGACAGCCACTCATTACAGCCACCCCCAGATCGATGCGCCGACTGCTGTGCATGAAAAAGCTCGCGTCGTTCGTTTCACCAGTGCACACTCTCGATCTGACCCCCGCTCAGCGGCCCGTGTCACGTAAGTCCAGGGGGTCGGGATGACGAAGATCGGAAAGCGTGTTCGGAAAGCTCCGCCCTCCAATGAAAGACTGCCACGTTGATATCTAAATTAAGCGTTCGGAACGTCGGAACGCCTGTTGTTGGCAGTGCCCTTAGTAAGTCACCTCTTCAAAGATGATCGTTCCTCTGGCCTGTGTTTCGAATACACATTAATGTGGCGGCAGTTTTCAGTTGCTGTGTGGACCACAGCAGCCCACGAGATGTGACTTCGCGCCGCAATCTGCGCCTCCCACGCATTGCCCCGATGCGTGGGACACACCGGCTGGAACGCCACCACTGTCCTTCCTCCTCGCGTCTACCATCGCCTATCACCAAATGCCTGCAACCCACCTCAAAGAATCTGTTTCGTAAGTGCTCCTGAACCCTTCTTCGCTCCTTTTTTTTGCTGTCCTTGTCATGGTGAGTGACGCGGCGGCCTTTGCTGCCCCACTGCCCATCTCACCAACGGTGGCCGGCGGGGCTCTGCTACGTCTCCGACCATCTCGGTCCCTGGCGCTCACCCACTCTTCCAGGCGAACGGTATTGGCGTCGGCTTCGGCTTCCCCCCCGCCCCCGCCTCCCCCCCCGGCCACGCGCCGGGAGGTCCTCTCCCTCCTCACTGCCCTGACCGCGACGGCCGCCGCCGCGGCTGGCGCCCTTGGCGCCCCTTCCCCCGCAGCGGCGGGTGACGCTCTCTCGGGCCGTACCGTCGTCAATGCAGCGCTGTCGGCGTACGGCCTTCCGCAGTTCCCCGACGTTGGCAACGCCACCCTCACCCCCTGTCTCGTCCAGTATGGCAAGACGGTGGTCACCTTCGCGTATCCTCCCGCATGGATTGTGCAGCGAAACAGTATCCCTGAGCAGCCGGCCAGCAAGGATGCCATCCCGGGGTCTGCCGCTACCACCCGTGGGGCGGATGTGGAGAAGGATGTGCCGTACGGGCGAGTGTCCCCACTGACCGCGGGCGACTACCGACGCGCCGAAGGCGTCGGCATCTACGCCGCCAAGGGGCTGGCCGGCCGTGCCGAAGGTGGCGGCACGGGCGTCGCGTCCGTGCGCGCGCGGGACGTGGCGGCGCTGGTCATCCCCGGGGAAGTGGCGCAGGGGCGGTCTGCGGACTACAAGGTGGTCAAGGACGTCACTGGGGAGACGGCGGGGCAAGCGTGGCGGGAGCTGGTGTTTCGCTATGAGACGGTGACGGCCAGCGGGTTTGGGGTGGAACGCCGGATGGGCGTGCGGGTGGTGGTGGGCGGGAATGGGGTACTGTACGCGCTGGCATGTGGGGGCAGTGATGCGCGGTGGCGCAAGGAGCTGGGGGGGGTCGCCGCGCGCATCCTGGAGACCTTCCACGTCGATTTTGTTTGAATTTGGACGGCTGGGGGGAAGGCAAGGGTGGGGGGGTAGGAGGAGCTGCAGACGAGTTTTGTTGGAGTACGCCGTCGTGTCGGATGACCTCGTCATGTGGATGGCCCCGCTTAAGCTGGGTCTGACGTGCTTGTGTTGCCAGCCAGTCTACGCTTATGCTTTCTTGCTATTGCGGCCGCGCGGGTGTGGCGCAGGGCCCCTACTGTGTGCTTGACGGCTGCGGAGCCGCAGCAAGCACCGGTGAGGCGTCGCCCCCGGGCCGAACGACCCGCACATCCCGCTCCTGGCCTACGCGACGCCGTCACATCCAGTTGTAACGTTTTGTTTCAAAGAGCGAGCAATCCAAGCAAACAGCTCGAGGCAGGGGGTATCTAACTGTCCGAACTCGAGAAGCCGCCTCCTCACGGGGATGTCGGCACCCCGCGCATCAAACTCCCCGGCGGGGACCTTGACCCCCCTCCCACAGACATCCACCCGCCGCCTGCCCGCTCGCCACAACTACCGCAGACACACCCGCGTGCAGTGTACGGACGACCAGCCCGGCGGCTGGCACGTCTCGGCTTGGGCGGCGAGCGCCAGGCCCAAGGGCAGCCCCGGCGGGCTGCTGCCGCTGCCGCCACCGCTGCCGGTCGTGAGCTCACACCCGCCGCCGCCGCAGCCGCTCGCCTGCCCCACACACGTGGAGCAGCTGGTGGGCGTCCCCGTCGCCACTGCCGTTGCGGCGGCGGCCTCCGCGGCCTCCACTTCACACGCTGACGCGGCGTCCGTGCTGGGGCCGCCAATCGCAGCGGTGGCAGCTTCGAGCATGGCGAGGAGCTCGGGGCGGCAACGCCTAGAGGAGACAGAGACGATGCGGGAAGAGGGGGGGGGGGAGGGTGGCCACCAAATGCGACCAAGAAAAGAACAAGACAAGCAAAGAAAGATGGACAGCGGGGCTCCCACGGTTAGACCACTGCCTATGCGGCAGGTCACTTTCTAAAGGGGATGTAAGCCACTGCCACACGGCGGCCTCGCAGGGGCTGCAGGTCAGTTACGTACCCTTTGGGGTTGTCGGGATTGAGCAGCTTTGGCGCGTCCTCAATGGCGCACCACCGCCGCTCACGGATGCCGCGCTCCTCCCAGGTGGGGTCGTCGTCGCCGAGGATGTTGTCGACAAACAGGAGCCACATCTTCTGCACCTGGTGCCCGGCCTTGATTTCAAAGGGGCCCAGCTTGGGACCCACCGTTCCCGTCACGCCAGCTTCCTGTATAGCACAAGTACAGGGGGTGTGGTCAGAGTGGACAAAGGGGGTACAGAGAGCAAAAGGCGAGACATACGAGAACGGGCGCATCCGGTACCGACAGAGCAAAGACATGATGGGAAGGTAGGAGCGTCAACAGGCTGCACAATTGACGCAGACCAGAACGACGTGTGGTCTCCCAACACACCCCGAGCGCGGTCGCCACCGCCCATAGCGGCGGGTGTGTCCCCCTCTCCGCGCGGCCACCAAACCACGCCCACCTACCTCTCGAGTCTCCCGGATGGCCGCCTCCTTTGGCCGCTCGTTGCGCCCAATGGCGCCCTTGGGGAACACCCACGTCTCAGCCGACCGACGGGTGGACACGAGCAGCACCTTCCACCCGTCCGCTTCCATTCGGACTGGCACGCAGCCCACCTGTGTTGTGGGGGAGGGGGGTGGCAGAACGGACGAGTCGCGGAACGATCCGGGGGGGGGGGGGGGGGCGGTACCAGGCAGCGTACATGAAAGGGAGAAGAGTGGGGCACGGCAGCAACAGCACCAGCGGGGCAAGCAAACAACAAAGTCAGTTGCAGCCCATCTCTCCGCCGCCCGCGGCAGTTGTGCCCGCTGCTACCCTCCCCACGCTGCGAACAAACACATCGTGTCCAAAGGCGGGGGCCCTGCCGTCGCTCCCCCGTCTGGGACGTACCGTTTTCCGCCCCATCGGAAGGACGTCCCCCTCCCCGGCGGCTCGTCGGCGAGCGACAAAGAAAGAAAAAGTGGAACTGCCTGGCCGGCGGCGCCGGCGCTCACAACTGGTGCAGGGTCGGGGTCGGGTGGCGGTGATGACACGCCCCGCGGTCGGGGATGGGCGCACCCGACACGGGTCCCACCGGCGGCCGCCTCGCACGAGCAGCAAGACCCGGTGGGCCCGCTCCCGGGGGCGCGGGAGGAGAGGGGGTGTGGCGGAGTGCGAGGGCGAAGTGGGGAGGACGCCCGTCCCCGCGACCGACGAGGTGGGTGGCGCTGGTGGGTGCTTGTCGGGGTGCGCCGGTCTGCCCACCACGGGACAGCTGTGCATGAATGGGGTGATGGCACGCCTTTTGTACCTGCTTTGTACAAGCCCCTCCCATGCGGTCGCCCCCCTCTACCCCGCCGCTGCAGACTCAGCGCGCGGTGCCCCGCGGGGTGCAACCCGCGGGCACCCTCCCTCTCACTCCACGCCTCATGCCACCCCCACTGCAGCACTGCTCAAACCGCGTGCAAGCCCCCCCCGTCCAGCCTGTCCACCAACGTCTGCGTGTGGACCCCACGCCTCGGTCGTGCCGCGTAGGGTGCTGGCGTGTGGAGCGACCTTGCAAACACGGGGGGAGAGAGGGGGGGGGGGGCGGCGGAGCTGGACAGGGACGTTGGCGGAGAGGGGGCGCTGGTGGGCGCGCTGCATGCGGGGGCGCACCCAGGCAGAGTGGACTGCGGGGTGGCGGGGCCCGCGCGCCCGGCAGAAGGGCGGCGGGGGCCACCGCGCCGGGCGCAGCACCCGCGCGCGGGGCAGAGGGGCCCACCCGACAGCCGTGTGCGTGCTGTGTCACCCTGCGCGACGGTGTGGTAGCGGGGGGACGGGGACGGCCTCAGATAGGGGTGGGTTGGGGGCGGCACCCCCCGGCCGCGGCCCCTCTGACGCGACGCAAAAGCCACCGCACCCGCCCCACCCCCCGTGGTGGCGGGAGGTGGCAGGAGGCTTGGGCCGACGGGCTCCCCCGGGGCCCCCTCCCCACGGGTGGACGGCTTTTGGCCGGGGCGTGGGAGGGAGGGGGCGGCGTACGCGCGTCCCCCCTTTGCGCTGGGCGACGCCGTGCGCCACCGCCCGCATCTGCGTGGCGGCGGGTCGCGGTGTGCATTGCTGGACAGACGGTGGGTCTCCGGCGAGATTTTGGGACTGCCGAGCCTGAGCGGAGGGGGGGTCCCCCCCGGGGGGGCGGCGGACGGCAGACGCCCGTGCACCACCCAAGCCGGTGGCGCTGGCGGCATGGAACGGCAAGGAGCGGCAGGCCTCGGGGGGGGGTGCCGCCCTGTCCCGAGGCACCGTGCCCCGTCACTGTGGCCACCCCTTCGTCGTTTTTTTTCTTTTTTTTCTCGCTCTATTTTCGGCGGCACCTGGCGCCCCCACACGTAGCGGGGCGGGCGGCGCGGGGCAAAAGAGAAACGCACGCGTGGATCATCCATGATGGGGGGGAGGCAGCCCCGTGGCCGCTGCTGCATGGCCTTTTGTCGGTGGAACCGGCGCGCAAGGCCTCTGGGCGCCCGCCGCTCTCGGCCGATGAGCAACACGTGCTGACGCGGGGACGGGCAGGAGACGCGCCCGAGGGCCCCCCCCCTTCGCCACAGGCGGACAGTCCACTACATACTGTATCCAGCACAGTCTCGCAACGCGGGTGTGTATGTAGCGCCATCGGGCCACTGAGCGGCGCGGCGCTCCACGGACCAGCCGTCTGCTGTCGAAAGGCCCACACACACATCGTAGGCCGCCTCAGACGTGGCTCCTAAAAAAAAAAAAAACAGCCATAAGGAGGGCAGACGCTCCGCACCACCCGCGCGGGGGAGAAGGGGAAAGCCCTACCACAAGCGGCATGCGGTCCACCCTCCTTCCCTCTCCCCTCAACCTCCTTCAGCTTCCCCATCCCCCCCCCCCACCATCCTCTCACCGCACCAGGTCATTGAGGGTAAACAAGACGCGCAGCCGCCGCCACATTTCCAAAAAGCTCAGCAGCGACGCCAGCTCCACCACCGCCCCCGGCGGGAGGACGTTGGTGAGGCTGGTCACCAGCTCGGGGCTGATGTTTTCCGTCTTGACCCCCACCGCCAGCACCAGCCGCCTTGAAACGTCGGCGCGGGCAGTGCCCGCGTCGCCGACGTCGTAATAGGCATCCCAGGCGGCGCGAATGTCCGACCGCAGCCGCCCCGACGCGTGCGCCATGCACGTGACGGCATCGTCGCCCAGGGCGGGGCAGCTTGTGACGCGGGCAAAAACGTAAAAGAGGGCCAGCCGCTCTGCGAGCGTCCAGTGCCGTGCGGGCGTTGCGGCGGGGGATGGCATGGACGGGACGCCGGTGCGGCCACCGGCGCCGGCCGCGCCGCCCGCCACCCCGGGGCCGTCCGTCGCCAGGTTGTACAGCACATTCTCCCGCAGCGCAAAGCAGCAGGCGCGGCGGAGCTCCAAGCCCCGGATGTTGGTGAGGAACCGCGCACCCCGGACACCCAAGCGGGCCACCGCCCACGCCTCCAGGCCCCGCGAGGAGGAGGGAATCCCCGCGTACAGCTCGGCCTCCACCTTCATCCCACTGGTGGCCGCCTTCATGGTGCGCATCAGCTCTGACACGTTGGCCCGGCGGCCGCCACCGCCACCGCCACCGCCACCGCCACCGCCACCGCCACCGCCACCGCCACCGCCACTACTCCTA
The DNA here is from genome assembly GCA_009829735.1 of Pyropia yezoensis. Lineage (NCBI taxonomy): Eukaryota > Rhodophyta > Bangiophyceae > Bangiales > Bangiaceae > Pyropia > Pyropia yezoensis. Next base: position 14,827,406 of record CM020618.1, on the reverse strand, counting down.
CCACCGCTACCGCCACCGCTACCGCCACTGTTGCCGCCACCGCTACCGCCACCGCTACCGCTACTGCCACCGCCACCGCCACCGCCACCGCCACCGTCACTGCTACCGCCACCGCTACCGCCACCGCTACCGCTACTGCCGCCGACGCCGCTGCCACCGACTCCCCAAGGGGAGAGGGGAAAGGGCTGCGCCGCCGTGCTGGGCAAGGAGGACCCATGCGACGACAAGGCACGACCTTGCAGTGGAAGCGACTGGGACAAAGAGTGGCCTCGCGGTGGCGACGACGACGGCTCACTGCATCGGGCCACAGATGCTGGCCGCCTGCTAACGGCCAGCCCCCTGTGTTTACTGCGGATCCCGAGACGGAAGTTGCTCGACGAGTCCCACTCGTCCGTGCCCGCGGCGGTCCCTTTCGCAGGCCCTGTCTGCCCCCACACTCCCCCCACCTTGACATCATAGTTGCGGTGGTGGGGGGAAGGTACCCATAGCCCCTCTTCCTCCTCTCCCGCTACGGTACCCCCCACAGAAGAGGGCGCCGGCATGTGGAGAGACGCAAACGCCTGTACGTCTGGCTCGAGGACAACCCCCTGCACGTCGGTGAGGGTGTTGAGGGCGCCCGTAAAGGCAACCACCGCCTTGATGACCTCCAAGCCCCGCGCGCCAATCGCCGCCGTCACATCGGCCGCCCGCTCAGCGAGCGTCCGGAGCTCCGCGGTGGCCAACGGCCGCACCACCGCAGCGGTCGCAAACGCCACCACCACCCGCTCCGCGTGGCTCAGCGACGGGTCGTCCGCGTCGAGCACCACCCGCGGGGCGGTGTGGCCGCGGCGGACGCGGTCGGTAAGGGAGCCGCGGAGCATGTCCCCAAAGGAGCACGCATGGGCGGTGCAGTAGGAGCAGGAGAATCGGGAGGAGGCAACGAGAAAGGCGATGCGACGGAGCTCGGGGCTGGGAAAGGTGGGCACCCGCATGTCCACCGCGGGGCAATGGAACATGCGGGCAAAGAGGCCGACGTGGGTGTTGATGGCCACCCGTGACAGGGCGAGGATGGGATAAAAGCTGGGGTACTCCCCAAGGAAGCGCTTGGTCATTGTCAGGTACGGGTGGAAGCGGCTGTACTCGTCGCTCCGCAGGCTCGACCGCACGAGGGCCTCGGTAAGGGAGCGGGGGCTGGGCGCCGCCCCGCCCGTCGCGGCCTCTGACCCGCCACACCTGGCCACGCCACCGCCCCCATCCCCGCCGCCCGGTCCCGCATCGCCGCCGCCGCCGCCGCCCTCGCTCCCCCCCCCCGCCTCACCGTCGCCGTGGACGGCCGCCGACGGGAGCGGGGGTATCCACGCGGCCGACGAGGCGATCGTCAAGTTCGCCTGCCCCGGCGGACGGCCGCCGCCGTCGCCGGCCGAGCCGCCCCGCGACGGTGGGGGCGACAGGAGGGGCGGCAGCCCCCCCTCGAGGGGCGCCTCAAGGCCAGCGGCCGCCCCACCACCCACGACAGCAGCAGCGGCAGCGGTGGGGGTGGCGGCGGCAGCGGCAGGCGGCGCCGCCGACGCTGCCGCCGCTGCAGCCGCAGCCGACGCCGACGGCGGGGGCGGCGGCACCGCGGGCAGCCCCCCCGAAAAGGAAACGCGGGAGGTGAGGGCGCCGGTAGCGGCCAAGACGGCGGGCTTGGCCCCCGCCCCGCCCGCGGCCGCCACCAGGCGCCCCGGCCGGGCAGAGACGGTCATGCTGATCGTCGAACGCACGGAGGGGGGGGGACGGCCAAAGCCGTCAACCGGGGCGTAGGGGGGCGGGTGGGGGGTGGAAGCAAGGAAGGCGGTATAGGGCGAGGGATGGAAGGGCAGGTGAAGAGGAAAGGTGGAGGCGAAGGGGAAGGGGAAGGGGGGGCGGCCCATGCGCGACACACACGTGCGCTGCACAAAGCCGCGCGTCGCCCTCCTCACCCCCCCCCCGGCTCCTCCTCATCCCCCCCCCCCCCACCCCACGTCCAGGATGGTTTTCACGCCCGCAGCGGGGCCAGCGCGCTCATGGTCAAGGCGGGGGCGGCCGTGGGAAAGGGGGCGAGCTGGGCATGAGGTTCCAACTTTAGTCGGAGAAGCCGAGGCAGCTACATTTTTTGTCGCCCCCCGCGGTGCAGGTGGGTGGGGTGCGTAAAAATGTATGTACACACGTACAGTACCTAGCACTAGGGCATGGGTTTGGAGAGGGACCCCCGCGGCCGCGGGCGTCCCCGGGCGGCCCGCCCGGGGGGGGGACCTGGCGAGCCCACGTGGCAGTGGCTCGGGCCCGCCAATTCTTGGACCACTGTGCGAGCCCACCCACCGCTCTCTGCACGGTACTTTTTTTTCGACGGCAAAGGGTGGGGTGATGGGCCAGAGCGCCGCTGCTGTCGGTGGCGAGCGTCCGCCGGTGTACATCACTTGACCTTTGTTTCCTTCCTTTCTTTTTTGACCGCCGCCCTGGGCCTGCCCGCCACCCCTCCCTCATGGGGGACCAGACCCACGGGCCTCCGCCGCCGTCGCCGCCGGGCAGTGATGCGGCCGGCGGGGGGCAGGCCCTGCCACGGGCGGGCCCGCCAGACGGGAGGGCGCCCAAGGTCGTGACCGTCTACGCGTCCTCCTCTTCTGGCGTAGCGGATGCGTACAAGAAGCTGGCGTATTCCATGGGGGAGGTACGTCCGTGTGGCGCGACCGCCATGGCTGCTCGACTGGGCTGCCTCGCCGTCACCCGTCTCCCGCGCTCCGCGCTGGGCCTCGTGCCAGCCTTTGCTGCCGCGTCTCTTCGGGTGCTGACGCCTCTCTGACTGCTCACGCGGCCTGTTCCTTGCCCCTGCTTTCCTGGAACCCCACGCTGTCTGCACCCGCCTCCCGTTTACCGCTTCCCGCGCCCCTAACCCCCCCCCCCCCGCCCCAATGTGCCCACCCCCCCTTCCCCTTCTCGGCAGCAAATTGCCGCCGCCGGGTGGATACAACTCAACGGTGGCGGCTGCACCGGGCTGATGGGCGCGGCCACCGCCGGTGGCCTCGCGCGCGGCGGCACGGTCAACGCGGTCATCCTTGACATCTTTACGGCGGCCAACATGCACGACGCCCTCGGCAGTGTGGAGGTGGTCACCGACATGGGGGCCCGCAAGGCGGGCCTTTACGCCCCCGCCGCCGCGTTTGTGGCCCTGCCGGGGGGGCTGGGCACCCTCGAGGAGCTGGCCGAGGTGCTCTCGTGGCGGCAGCTGGGCTTTCACACCCGGCCCATTGTGCTGGTGGGCGCCGCCTTTTGGCGGCCGCTGGTGTCCTGGGTGCAGCAGGGCGTCGACGAGGGCTTTGTGGCAGGCGGGCTGGGGGGGGGGGTCAACGCGTTTGCGGTCGTTGACACGGCTGCGGTCCGTTTGAGGGGTGGGGGGGGGGCGACACGCGTCGGTTGGTCTGTCAACCCTGGTAGGGAGCGCGCGAGCGCGCGACGGTGAGGGGGGGGGCGGGGGGCGGGCGCGCTTGGTGTGTGTCGGGCCGGAGCGAGGCACGGCTGCAGCGTGAATGTCCCACGCCCGTCGTCCACCCCTGTCTAACAAGTCTTTTGTCGCTGCGCTCGTCGCGCACACGACCCCCTGCCTTCACGTCTTTCCTGCGATCCTTTTTCCACCCCCCCTTCCCCCCCTTCCCCCCCCCCCCTGCAGGAGGCCATCGATTACATTCGGACCCACGAGGCGCAGCCAGTGGACAAGGCTGCCATGTACGCAGCCAACTTTACCCCTTCGACTGCCGCGGTCGTTTCGACGGTGCCGGCGCCAGCCGACGGGCCGCCCGTGACCGTCCACGCCGACTGGACGGTCGCGGCGGGGGCAGCAGTGGGGGCGGGCGCGGCGGCAGGGGGGGAGGCGATGGCGGCAGCCCCGCCAGCCGCACCACCATCATCGTGAGCGGCGGCGCCGTCACCGTGACCGTGCGCGTTGCATCCTCGTCTTTTTTGCTTTGTTTTTTTCTGTGCGTGTGGGTGTCTGCCGGTTTGTGAGGGAAACGCGTCGCCAGCGGCAAGCACGGGAGTCTGTTTTGATGCGGGCGGAAGAGGTAAGCAGGTTATGCTCTCCAAAGAAGAAAAAACTATGTCGACACTCCCCAGACCAGCAATTCCAAAGACCCAAGAAAAAAAAAGAAAGGAGAAACAAAAGGGAAGAGGGACCAGCAGCGCGCGGTGGCGGGCAGCTGCGGTAGCCGGTCAGCCTGCCACGCGCCACCCCCAGCAGTACAGTACGTGGCCGACGCGAGCCCGCCTCACGCCCCAGCCGCCGCGGCGGTGCCTGCCTTTGGCGGCCCAACCTCGACGAGCAGGTCCTCACTGGCCACGAGCGTCCCCACCCCCACGTGCACGGCGGTGACGACTCCCCCCACGGGCGCAGACACGAGCGTCTCCATCTTCATAGCCGACAGGACGACTAGCGGGTCTCCGCGGGAGACCGTGGCGCCCACCTCCACCTTGACGTCCGCGACAGTGCCTGGCATGGAGGCGCCGACCTGACCGGGCACCCCCAGCGCCGCCTTTTTGGCAATCGCCCCCGACGCCATGCCCGCCGCCGCCGCTTCCCGGTCGAGGACCCGGCACAGGCGGGCAACTCCGTTAAGCTCAAAGTACACGTCGCGCATGCCCTCCGCGTCGAGCGTCTCGGACACGGAAAGCAGCTTGATCATAAGCGTCTTGCCGTCCTCAATGACCAGCGAAAACTCTTGCCCAATCGCCATGGGGTGGAGAAACTCGTTGGTCGGCAAGCGCGTGATGGCGTCGCTGTAGGTGCTGCGGAAGGCCATCCACTCGTCAAAAACGGCGGGGTAGAGGGCGGCTGAGAGCACGTCGTGGTGGTGGAGTTCCATGCCGTGCTGGGCGAGCATGTCCCCGTGCTTGTCGGTGAGCTCCCGCTCGAGCGCGTCCAAGTCGAGGGGTGAAAGCTCCGCCCCTGGGCGGCCGCTGATGGGCGCCAGCCGCGCCCGCTCAAGGACGATGGAGCGCGTCGGCTCGGGGAAGCCCCCCACGGGCTGCCCGAGCTTCCCCTGCAAAAAGTCAATGACGGAGCCCGGCAGGTTGAGCGACGCCGACGACGCGAGGCGCTCGTCAAACGCCTCGGCCGAGTCAATCTTGTTGATGAGCAGGAACTGAGCCAAGTCCCCAACGACCTTGGACGTCGGGGTGACCTTGACGGGCGAGCCAAGCAGCCGGTTGGCCAGCGTATAGGCCGCCTTGACGTCCAACCACTGGGACGCGAGGCCCATCGATGAGGACTGCACCTTGAGGTTGCTGTACTGTCCACCGGGGATCTCGTGCCGGTACACGTCGGGCGCGGTCGAGTCGGCGCCCTGTTCAAACGGCGCGTAGTGGCCCCGCATGACCGCCCAATAGTCGTGCAGCGGCGTCAAGTCGTCGGCGACCACGTCGGCCGGGTGGCCCGCCGGCGCCGGCAGGGCGCCCGCTTCTGCGTCCGCGAGGGACGCGACGAGCGCGCCCAGGGACGGCTGCGAGGTTGTGCCAGCCATGGCGTCAATGGCCCCGTGCACAACGTCGGCACCAGCGACGGCGGCGGCAAGCATCGACGCCACCCCCGTGCCCGCCGTATCGTGCGTGTGCACGTGGATGGGGGTGTCCGGGAATTCTGCGCGGAGGGCGCCGACGAGCGCGGTGGCGGCGGCGGGCTTGAGCAGCCCCGCCATGTCCTTGATACCCAGCACATGAACTTTGCCCTCCTTGACAAGCGTGTCGGCCAGCCGCAGGTAGTAGTCCATGGTGTAGGGCGAACCTTCGGCAGGGGAAAGTACGTCGCCAGTGTAGCAAAACTCACCTTGCACCACCCCGCCCGCCTGGGCCACCGCGTCGCAGCCGAGGAGTAGGTTGGGCGTGTAGTTGAGGGCGTCAAACACACGGAACACGTCCATCCCCTGCTTCACAGCTTCTGCGCACACGGCGTACACCACGTTGTCTGGGTACGCGCCGTAGCCGCCCGCGTTAGCGCCCCGCAGCAGACACTGCAGGGGCACGTTGGGCATCAGCGTGCGGAGCGTGCGGAGGCGCTCCCACGGACACTCGCGCAGGAAGCGCATGGACGTGTCAAACGTGGCGCCGAGCCAACACTCGGACGCGTAGGCACCCGTCAGCGCCCGTGCTGTCGCCGGCGCAATCGCCGCCAAGTCCGTCGTCCGCACCCGCGTTGCGAGGAGCGACTGGTGCGCGTCCCGAAACGTCGTATCCGCGACGAGCGTGCGCGGGTGCGCCCGCACGGCGGCCGCAAAGCCGGTCGGCCCCTCCTCGTTGAGCACGTCCTTCCATCCGCGGGCGGCGGGCGCAGACGTGTCAACGACGGGCATGACAGGGCGGACGGTGGAGGGGTGGCGGGACGCGTCGGCGCCAGGCATGGGGTGGCCATTGACTTTGACCTCAGCCTTGGGGGGGGGGAGAGGGGGACAAGCACGAGAAAAGAAAAAGAGCATTGGGGAGCAGCCGGGAACCAATGACACAATAGCGGTCCGACGGAGTCAGAGTATAGCACCAGACGAGGAGAACAGCGCACACACAGCACATGAGAGAGGCAGCGGCGACAGTCAGTACATGGCCTGCACGTGCCGCGCAGAATGGGGCAACAACGTGGATGAGCACGGGCAGGTCGAATCCCCACATCCCCACAGCAGTCCACCCGCCCCTTCAACAAAACGTGCCCAGCGCCGACCTCCTTCCCCACGTCGCCAGAAAAGAAAAGAAGAACGCACCAGGTACCGAAGGACCTTATTGCCCCGGTCCCGCTGCGGTGGGAACTTGAAAAGCTCTGGGTGGATGTCGATAAAGTCGGTCGCCGCCGAGCCGTCCAAAAAGACTGGGTGCACCAGCACCTTGCGCAAGAACGGCACGTTGGTCTTGATGCCCCGGCAGCGGAGCTCCCCCAGCGCGCGGTGCAGCTTGACTGCCGCCTCACCGTACGTCGCCGCGTGCGCCGTCACCTTCATCAGCAGCGAGTCGTAATGCGGGGTGATGAGAGCACCCGAAAAGCCGGCCGCGCTATCAAGGCGGATGCCCGCCCCCGACCCCGCGCGGAACGTGTCGATGCGCCCATAGTCGGGCACAAAGCCCGCGGCGGGGTTCTCCGACGTCACCCGCGTCTGGATGGCCACACCGGTGCACTTGATGGCGTCCTGGGTCAGCCCGAGGGAGGCAAGGCTGTGGCCCTCGGCAAGCCGCAGCTGCGACTGCACAATGTCGACCTGCGTAATCTCTTCGCTCACCGTGTGTTCCACCTGCAGCCGAGGGTTCACCTCGATAAAGTACGGGTCGTTGTGGGCGTCCACCAGGAACTCGACAGTGCCAGCGTTGCGGTAGCCCACCGCCTTGGTCAGCATTTTGGCGTAGTCCCACAAGCGCTCGCGGAGGGCCATAGGCAGCTCCGCGGCGGGGGCCACCTCGACCACCTTTTGGTGGCGCCGCTGGATGCTGCAGTTGCGCTCAAAGAGAGTGATGACGTCGCCGTCCGCGTCTGCCAGCACCTGCACCTCGATATGCCGCGGCCGCTCCAGAAACTTTTCCATGTAGATCTGGTCGTTGCCAAAGGAGGTCTGGCCCTCGGAGCGACAGCGGGCCATGGCGTCCTCCAGCTCGGCTGGTGACGCGACGACGCGCATGCCCTTGCCGCCGCCGCCGCTAATGGCCTTGACCATCAGCGGGTAGCCGACAGACTCCCCAAATGCCAACCCCTCCTCCAGACTCCCCACGGGCCCCGGGGTGCCCGGGATGACGGGCACCCCGTGGGTGGTGGCCAGCTCCCGCGCCGACGTCTTGGTGCCAAACATGTCGAGCACCTTTGGGGAGGGCCCCACAAAGGTAATGCCCGCGTCTGCACAGGCGCGCGCAAAATCCGCATTCTCCGACAGCAGCCCGTACCCCGGGTGGATAGCGTCGGCACCTACACGGCGGGCAATAGCAAGGATAGAGGGGATGTCGAGGTAGGCGGCGACGGGGCCGAGGCCCTCGCCGACCAGGTACGACTCGTCACTCTTGTAGCGGTGGAGGGAGTGGCGATCCTCCCACGCCCACACCCCGACGGTGCGGATGTTGAGCTCCGTGGCCGCCCGAAAGACGCGGATTGCAATCTCCCCGCGGTTGGCCACCAGGAGCTTGGTGATGGGCTTGATGGGGCGGGACGGCGGCGCCTTGGCCCCCACCCCGCCCTCGACCACCCCGCCCGCTGCCACCGACAGCGCCCGCCGGGGCGGCACGCGGACTGAGGGCGGGATGGCCAGGCCCGGCGGCGGCCGCGCCCCCCCGTGCAGGCCTGCCGCCGCCGCCGACGACGCCCCCGCCGGGGGGCGCCGCGCCCGCCAGACGCTGGCGCCGGTGGGGGACCGCCCGCCGCCCCCCCCACCGGCGGGGCTGTGGTGGCGGGACGGCCCCCCCCCCTCCCCACCCGCCCCCCCCCGGCGGGGGGCCGCCGCCAACCAGCGGCCACCACCCCCCACCGGCGGCGCCGCGGCGCCGGCGGCGCCCCCACCCACGCCGCCGCCGCCACCGGCCGCGGCTGCCGCCGACGCCGACGGCGGCGGCACCACCACCCCCGCCCGTGGCCGCGAGGCCGCCACCAGCGCCCGCCACATGGTGCCACCTGCAGGAGCCGCCACGCCAGCCAGAGGCAGGCAGGCCGCCGCCGCCGCTACCACCGCCGGGAGGTTGTCGGGGCCACCGCCACGGCCGCCCTCTGCCGCCGCCGCTGCTGCCGCCGCTGCTGCTTCCGGGACGTCGTCGCCGCCACCGACGCCGCCACAGCCGCCGCCACAGCCACCGCCACAGCCGTCGCCGCAGGGCTGTCCCCCGCGCCCCCCTGGTCGCCTCGGTCGACGCCGCCCCAGACGCGCCCGGCGGGCCCGCTGGACAGCCCCGTGCCGGCGTCGGCGTCGGCCGCGGTCACCCCCCCCCCCCTCGCTGCGCCTCGCCCACCCACGCGGGCCCGGTACGTCGCCGCCGCCACCGCCACAGACTCACCGCCACCGGCTGCTGCTTAAGCCGCGCCCCCCCCACACCCCCCCGCCCCCGCCAGACGCTGCAGCGTCTACGGAACCCCATCTGCCGCGGCTGAGCTCCCGCCGCAAACCACACGCACACGCCGGCCCGCTGGCGAGGGGGGGCGGCGGTTTGTGGCCGCGCGCTCTGAGGGTGCACCGGTTTGTGCGGCACCAGCGTGGTCCCTGGGGGGGGGGGGGTGCCGCGAGGGGCGGCCGGCGCGCCAAACCGTTTACATACCCGCCGCGGCACACCCGTTTCTTGCTGGCCCCCCCCGACTGTCGGACGAAGGATGCGGTGGCGAGAGGATCACGGGGTCCCCCTGTGTGATCCGCGACCCTTCTTGGTCGCCGATGATTGGCCAGCTGCAGGTGCCGTCAAAGGGTGCCCTCACTCATCTGTTTTCGTGATGGGATCCGCCTTCCAGAGCGAACGCGTACGAAGCATGGCGCGGAATGATGAGCGCCCAACGCTCATTGGGCGTCGACGCGAGGCGCGATCTTGGTTGCTCGAGTGGCGTGGAAGATGCCACCATGAATCTGACCGACATGACACGCGAAAAAGTATTGTGTACTTATGTATATGTCTACCAAAACTGGGCTCGGCGGGACAGCGCTACCGTCCTCGAGAACGGTGGCAGGCACTCCCACGGTCAGCGCTAGGAAGATGACCCGCCAAAGAAGGCCCGAACGTGAGGCCATGGCACCTTTTCCAAGGAAGCCGCCAGCGGGGAAGAGTGTTGAACAGGGGGCACTGCCCTCGATGAGACAGGGAGACGGCCCCGCTTGGAGGACACCTTGACAGGCCAGCAGCATCAACAGGGGTGGCGACGCTGGCGGTAGTCAAAGCAGAGCTGCGAGCGGGGGGGGTCGCCAGGCTGTATAGCGTGTAGAGTACACGTGCGTGCTTCAAGCGCGTCAGCCAGGCGGCGTGCTCTGGAACAAGGCCCTCCAAACAGTGGACCGCACTGTGCACGTGCTGTCCAACAGTCTGTCGGCGAGTGTGCGCTGATGCTGTGGTCTGTTGCCAGCAGCGTGTGCGCTGATGCTGTGGTCTGTTGCCAACATGCTGTGGTCTGTTGCCAACAGACCACAGCATCAGCGCACACTCGCCGCTTGGCGATGCGCCTCCCCGCTGTGGGCACGTGAGCAGTCCCTCCGCCACTTGCCAATGATTTTCCGGGGGGGCTCGCACGAGGCCTCGTACCCCCGTGTGGTGTACGTACAGTACATCCAGTACTGTACGAAAGCTTGCGTTCTGTACACATCGGTTTCTATGAACAATGTCGCCCTAAACTTTAGTCAGCTAGAAAGCAAATTGGAGCGCGTCGTTTTAGCTTCGTGTTTGAGGGGATCCCCCCTGCCTGGCTGCCGCGCGCCTGCAGCTGGGGCGCGGGTCGGGTCAGTCTTGGCGGCGGCGGCGCTCGGCCGGCCGAGCGGGGTCCGGCGGGTAACAGGAGCTCTGTTCTGCCGCTGCTCTTCTTTTGGTGGTGCTGCTGGTACTGCTCTAGTTTTGCACAGCAACCGCTGCTGTGCCCCGGCTGCTGCCGCCACGGGCCGTCAAGGGCAGTTCTCCCCTTCCACCCTCCCGCTACACGGGGCCATGGCAAACCCCGGGGGGATACGGTAAGCGTCATCGTCATCGAAGTCGGTCGCCACAAGACGTGATGAGGGGCGGTGCGACGGCGGCGGGGTGGGAGAAGCGGCAGCCGCGCAGTGGTGGTAGCCGCCCGTTCCAGCCACACCTGCCCTTGCATCTCCTCCGCCGCCCGCCCGCCGTCCCCTGCACCGGCCAGTCATGAAAGTGGCAGCCACTGCGGCCGGGTGGCGCCGCAGGTGGCCGCCGCTGCCGTCCTCGCTACGGGCCTGGGCGAGCACCGTGCCGGCGCACCCGCTGTGCCGACGCAGCGGTCGTTACGGGATGAGGTCTCACACGTCGGTTGCTTGTACAGTGACGGGGAGCGCACGTCGGTGCGGCGGGCTTGCGGCGAGGGGGAGGGGCGGAGTGCGCACGCGGCGGGAGGTGGGCGGGGTGGTTTCGCCTCTCCACCTCGGCGTGGCATCTTGTCCCACAAAGCTGTAACGGTGGCAGCCCGTTCACGGGGGGGCTGCAAACGTCCGCCACCTGGCGGGGGGTAGTTGATTCATTGTTTGGATGGCCATCCCAGGGGCAGGTGCAGCAGCGGCGGGCGGTGGTGCTCATGGCGAGGGGGCGGGTGCCCATGGATGGAGGAGGGCGCCGACGGCCGCGGCTGGCCTTGGTGACTGCCTGCGCGACACCCCGTCGCCGCCACCGTGACCGGCACCACTTTGTTGGTAGCCCGCAGTTCGTTTTTGGGCGCACCCCCGCCGCCGCGCGGGTGGTGGGCGGTGCCGTGCCGCCTCTGTCCGAGGGAGGGGTGAACTTCACCGTGGGGGGCACGGCGGCAGGCCGCCGGCATGTGCGTGCGCGGCACCGCCCGCGCGCGCCCGTTCCACCCACGGCAGCCGGTGGCGTCGGCCTGAGCGCAGGGCCAGCAGCACCGGCCCACCGACGGGCATTGTGGGCAGTCCGCATGGGCGGCGGCGGCGACGCGGCGGCGACGCGGCGGCGGGCGTAGGCACGGCCGTGGGGTGACGACAGGCCGCCCAGCCGGGGGGCTGCTGCCGTCTGGGATTGGCGTCGTCTGAATGCCCCGCGTGGGCGGCGCGCGCCACCCTCGGGCGGAGGAGGCGATCCCCCCCACTTGGACGCTGTCCAGCCGGCGCGCGTCACCGACCACGAGGCCGCGCAGGCGGTGGGGGGCGGACCGAGAGGCGCCGACGGGGTGGCCGGAGGCGGCCGTCGCCGCCGCCTGTGCTGCTGCCGCTGCCGCCGCCGCCGCCGCCGCCGCCGCCGCCGTTGCCCCCTTGCGCTACTCGCACGGCCAGTGCGTCCGCACCGCCCCCGTCGCTGCCGCCGGTGCGGCGGATGGGGCGGCAGCTTTCCCCCCCCCCCGGACGGTCGCGGGGGACCAGCGCTGGTGGTGCCGGCGCAGCCCCCCCACCCCGCGTCGGTGTGGTGGCGGTGGTGACCGCGGCGGCGGCGGTGACGGCGGCGGCGGTGACGGCGGCGGCGGCAGCGGTGGTGGTGGGGGCGGCCACGGCCGCGGCGGCGGCGCGGCGGCGGCCGCGGCCGGTTGCGGAGGCGCGGCGGGAGGCCAGCCGCTCCCGCCTGCGGCCCGGGGCGGCGGGTCGCCGCGGCTCTGACCGGTGGCGCGGCCCCCCCGCGCTAAAATATCAAACTCTGTACAGTACATCCGTAGGATGGCAAACGATATTTTTGTGAATTGAATTGGCGCCGAACCTGATGACAGCCGCCCGGCGGCTCCCACGCGGGGAAAGCGGCCGCGCTCCCGCGTTGCGCTCCCAAGCTCGCAAGCTGACTGGCGAGAGCGGTGTGGTGGGGGGGGGGGGGCGAACCGACGACGTCCCTTGTCCAGGGGCGCTACGTAGCCATCCTCACGATCTCCGTCCGCGGCGGCGTTGCAACAAGGACGGCGTCGATGCGCTGAGTTTTCTGCTAGCGTAGCGAGCTCGTCGGGAGCGAGCGAGACAGGGGCGTTGCGTTGGATCCCGGCAGGCCAACCACAGCAATCATGGCTGTTGTTTTTCTGGCCTCCCCGAAAACGCATCCCCCAGGCGCAGTGTGCATGGTGCACCATCATGGTGATGTAAGACACATCGGCTCGTGCTTTGGCCAGTCGGGATCCGTGGGGACCAACCCTGCCCCCCGCGCTTTCCCCGGCCCCCATCCCCTCTTGGCCTCGCCCGCGCGCCGTGCTCCCAGACGCTCGTAGACTCTACGACGCTGAGACTGTTGTGGGGTACGGTCTGTACGGCCCTGGTGACCCCGCCGTAGGACAGAGTGTCCTCGGCAATTTGTTTGACCCCGCGATCGGTCCGATGGCGGGAAGATTTGGTCGGGATTTAGGGAAGCGAGTGTGGCCCTTTAAGGCCGCGGCGAGGGACCGCGGGTCCGAGGAAGAAAGAGGCAACGCGCCTTTGTTTGCATCGTAACAGGTTATGGGCCCAGCTTGTCGCTGGGATCGTGTCATCTGTCTCTTCTGACCTCGTCGGTGAAAGATCCACGCGGTAGCGGAGGCGGCGCGTTCTCCCCCTGACGGGGGACTAGATCGGTGCGGACGTGTGACCCGTGGGGCCTCGCCTCGTCGCGCCCCTAACCATGGAGGACGAGACGCGGAGCTCCGAGTTTGGCTACGACCTGTTGGACGGCAACTACCGCGGCTGGTCGAACTACGCTGAGGCGTACCTGCAGGACAACGGCACCTGGGACGCGATCGAGACGCCGTGCCCGGTTGTCACCCCCCTGGCGACGGCAGCTGCGTCGCCCGAAGGCGAGCCGGCGGGGTCGGCGGCCGCGCGCGCCGCTGCTCAGAAGCTGGCCATGGATCTGCACGAGAAGCAGCTCAAGGAGGTCAAGGTCTGGAAGCGCAAGAATGTGCGGGCCTTGGCGCAGATCAAGATGGCCGTCAAGCCACATCTCATGAACATGATCGCCGACTGCAAGACGGCGGCCGAGGTGTGGGAGTGCCTCCGCGTCCTCTTCGACCATGAGACGGCCACGCGTCGGGGGGAGCTGGAGGAGGCGTTGGCGACGCTGCGCAAGCAGCCTAACGAGACCATCATGGAGTACGTCGGGCGGACCAAGGGGATCCGCGACGACCTGGCCACTGCTGGCGTGAACAAGGACGAGCACAGCTTCTGCCTTGACATCCTCCGCGGTTTGCCTGCGCCCTTCAAGACGATCCGCACGGTGCTGCGGAACTCTGGCAAGTTGCTCACCCTGCCCACCATCACCAACAGGCTGATGGAGACGGAACTGCGTGCCGAGTCGGACGACGACGTGCCACAGGCGGTGCAGGCGTACCTGGCTGCGATGGCGCTCAAGAAGGATGAGAAGAAGGGGCAGCAGGACAAGAAGCCGGTGTGCTTCTACTGCAAGAAGCCCGGCCACAAGATCGCCGACTGTAACGAGCGGCGGGCCGCGAACGAAAAGCACGGCCGCAATGGCAAGGGCCCCCATGGTGGGGACAAGGGTGGTGACGGGGGCGGCAAGAAGCTCGCCTACTGCACCACCGTCGGGGTGGGCGCCGTGGCGCCTGCCGCTGCGAACTCGCGCGCGGACACGTGGGTGGTTGACTCGGGTGCGACCCACCACCTGGCGACCGGCAAGGGGGTGTTTGTGGCCAAGGGGGCCAAACCGAACGACGAGGTGACGTTGGCGTCGGGGGGGACCCTGGCGACCACGGGTCGCGGGGAGGCCATCCTCGTGGCCGGGGACGGCGACAACAAATCGACCATCACCCTCAAGGACACCTACCGCGTGCCGGGTCTCCGCGAGAACCTGATGTCGGTGGGGCTGGTGGACAAGGCCGGCGGCGCGGTGCTGTTTGCCAACGGCCACTGCGACATCTATGACACGGCCAAGACGGTCGCGTCCCACGCCGTGGTATCCAAAGCGGACGCCATTGGCCACCTGGAGGGGAACGGGCAGTACACGCTCGGTGGGAAGCCGGTGGCCAAGATGGCCATGATGGCCTCCGCCCCCATGCCCGGCACGGCCTCGATCTGGCACCGCCGGTTCTTCCACCTCGGCTACAACAACCTGCAGCGCGCGGCCAAGATGGTCGACGGCTTGCCCGAGAAGGAGGTGGAGACGGAGTCGGCTGCGGGCGCCATCTGCCGGCCCTGCGTTGAGGGCAAGACGGTGAAGGCCCCCTTCCCGGCGTCCAACTCCAAGACGGACGTCATGGAGCTCATCCATGTGGACATCACGGGGCCGTTCAAGAAGTCGCCGTCGGGGTCCCGCTACCTGATAGTACTCTACGAGGACAGCACCGGCATGACGCTGGCCGTCCCCATCCGCGCCAAGAGTGAGGCGGGGAGGGTGATGCGGGGGAAGATCCCCGAGTGGGAGCGCCGCAGCGGCAAGAAGCTGAAGCGGATCCGCTTCGACGGTGCCAAGGAGTTCACCACGGCCAAGCTGCGGCAGTGGTACGAGGAGAAGGGCATCGACTACGAGGTCACCCTCCCCTACAGCCCCCAGAGCAATGGGAAGGCGGAGAGGGTCAACAGGACTATCAAGGAGCGCGTCCGTGCGGCGCTGTCCGAGTCGGGCCTCGACGAGGAGTTGTGGGCCGAGGCGGCCGTGGCGGCCGCCTATGTGATGAACCGCTCGCCCAAAGAGGGGCAAGACGTCACCCCGTGGGAGGGGTTCACCGGTAAGCGCCCCGACGTTTCGGGATTGGCGGTGTGGGGCAGTCGTGCGTACGCCCTCAAGCCGCCCAAGCAGATCAAGGGCACGCAGCCGCGCACGAGTGCCGGCAGGATGGTGGGCTACACGGCGGGCGGCAAAGGCTTCCGCCTACTGCTCAACAGCACAAAGGAAGTGGTCGAGCGCCGGGACGTGGTGGTGGAGGAGGCCGAGAGCGCCGCCCCCGCCAAAAGGGTCCACTGGAGCCAGGCCCTGACCGGCGCCCCCAGCGGGGAGGACGGGGGAGCGCAGGAGGCTACGCCCGTGCCGACCCCGCAGCCGACCCCGACGCTCACGCCCTCGACGTCGACAAGCTCAACGGACCGAGGGGGTGGGGCCCCCGTTACGCCCGACGTCCAAGCAGCGATCGACGCCGCGAGGCTGGTGACTGGCCAACTGGCCGATGACGGCCGGGAGTCGACCTCCGAGGAGGAGGACGAGGTGACCCGGTACCCGGGTCGCGCGCGCTTACCGCCTGTGCGGTTTGGGCAGGACGGTGCTGGCGCTTCGGCCAGCGCGGCGGCGGTCCAGACCGCCGATACTGTCGAAAAGCCGGTGATGGTACGCGACCTGCCGCCCCCGCCCAAGACGGTGGAGGAGGCAAGCTGCCGCGATGACTGGCCCATGTGGGAGGCCGCGCTCGAGGATGAGCGGCAGTCAATGATCACCCACAAGGTGTGGACCAAGAAGAAGGCGCCGCCGGGCGCGCGTCGGCAGGGGACCAGGGTCATCTTTGAGTGCAAGGCGGACCAGAGGGGCGTACTGCAGCGGCGCAAGTGCCGGCTGGTAGGGAGGGGCGACCGCCAGAAGCCGGGGAATGACTACTTGCAGTCGTGGGCGGCCATGCCTGCGGCGGCAACGACGCGAGCGTTCTTCGCCACGGCGGCGGCCCGTGGCTGGACCGTCCACCACATCGACGTTAAGACGGCGTACCTGTATGCACCGATGGACGTCGAGGTCTACATCGTCATCCCCGAGGGCTTTGAGGGTGCCGGCAAGGATGCCCTGCTACAGCAGGCGATGTACGGCACCAAGCAGGCGGGCAACCTGTGGGGGAAGCACCTGGACGGGAAGCTGACGCAGAAAGGCGGTGTGCAGTCTAAGGCCGACAAGTGCCTCTACACCTTTGCCATGAAGGGGACGACCGTGTACGTGAATGTGCACGTGGACGACATCCTCCCGGGCGGCCCCGACGCGGAGGCCGTGGCTGACGTCAAGCGCAGGATCGCGCGGCACTTTGAGTGCCGGGACATGGGGGAGGTGACGTCGTACCTAGGGATGCAGGTGGAATGGGACAAGGCGGCGGGGACGGTCACGCTGTCCAACCCCCGCCACACGGCGGACCTGCTCAAGGAGTACGAGATGGACGAGTGCAAGCCCAACTTCACCCCCATGGCGCGTGGCGTGGAGCTGGCCGAGGGCGAGCTCCTGCCGACCGGCAACCGCTACGCGGAGCTCTATGGGTCGCTCATGTACCTGAGCAACCAGACGCGGCCCGACCTGGCCTACGCCGTGGGCAAGCTGGCGCGCCGCATGTCGGCGCCCACAGAGGGCGACTGGCGGCTTGCCAAGGGCGTCCTGCGCTACCTGCAGGGTACGCGCAACATGGGCATCACGTACGGCAAGGAGGCCAACCTGGAGGGGTGGGTGGACTCGGACTTCGCCGGAGATACCCAGAGCCGCAAGTCGACGACGGGCTTTGTGGTTACGCTGCACGGGGGAGCCATCTCGTGGCGCAGCCGCATGCAGCGGCTGGTGGCCACCTCGACGGCGATCGCCGAGTACGTCGCCGCGGCCGAGGCGGTCAAGGACAGCCTGTGGCTGCGGCGATTGGCGGGCGACCTGGGCGAGTACGCCGGGCCGGTGACGCTGAAGGAGGACAACCAGGCCTGCATCGCCATGGCTAACAACGAGGGGATGAGCCCCCGTACGAAGCACGTCGACGTGTGCTACCACCTTATCCGGGACTGCGTGGCGACCCAGCAGGTGGTGGTGGTCTACGTGCCAACGGGGGAGCAACTCGCCGACGGCTTCACCAAGCCGCTACCGCGCGACGCGTTCACCCTCTTCCGCGAGGGTCTGGGGGTGGCGGTGGCTACCCCCGTACACGGGTGAGAGGCGTGGCCTCCATGGCCGTGGGGGAGTGTTGTGGGGTACGGTCTGTACGGCCCTGGTGACCCCGCCGTAGGACAGAGTGTATACGGCAATTAGTTTGACCCCGCGATCGGTCCGATGGTGGGAAGATTTGGTCGGGATTTAGGGAAGCGAGTGTGGCCCTTTAAGGCCGCGGCGAGGGACCGCGGGTCCGAGGAAGAAAGAGGCAACGCGCCTTTGTTTGCATCGTAACAGGGACGTACGAGGCCAGCCCTGTACCGTGGGCCAGCGATGTACTGTACTGTGCGTCGGAATCTCCGACACATCCTCGAGGATTACCAGTGGGAGAGGGCCACCGACGGGACACAAAGGGCGGGCCGCGCGATGGAGGGCGGGCGACGGCGCTGGGCCAGCAACAGGGGCAAAGCTGCGGGGGGGCCTGGACGCGTCGCCGCCCTGCAAGTGCGTGCGGGCGCACGCAGCGGGCCCCCGTCTGCGCGAGTTGGTGAGGAAAGAGCAGCCCACACGAGCAGGGCGCCCTGCGCGCCGTTCCAGCATCCTCTCGCGCGTGCGGTCGCCTGCCCGTGTACAGTACATACATACATACTGTAGCATCGGCGGGGTGGCCGGTCACGGGTACCCCGGGGGACGCACCGGCGTCGCCCGAGGAGCGTCCTCTTTCACCCCCCGGCCACCGTGCGTGGCACAGCGACTCTGCATCCCTACCGCGCCCCCTACCCCCCCCCCCCCCCCCCCCCCCCCCCCGCCGTGCTCCCCCCCGTACCAGCGACGTGGTCGGTGTGCGCGCGCGGCTGCGAGCGCCGCGCCGCCCCACGATGAGTGGCGCCATGGACCGCCCCGGCCGACGGCGGTGGACGCTGCAGACGACGGGCGCGGTAGGGGCCGTGGCGGCGGCGGCTGCCATGGCCATGGCGGTCACGGCACTGGCGGCAAAGGTGGCGGGGGCCACGGCCGCCGGTGGGTCGTCGCTGCCGTCGCTGGCCGCCGCCGGCAAGGCGTCAGACCTTGTCGCTCCGTCGGTGCGCGCTCTGGAGCTGACAGCCATTGGTGAGTTGGACTTTCGGCTCGTCTGGCATACGGGCTTGTCGATCAACCCGTTGTACCCGCCCTCTTTTCGGTTGGGCAGAGGCAAGCCAGTGCGCGGCGCGCCAAAGTCCGCGCGTATCTTTCCTGGCGAAACCATCCAGCAGAATGGGAGCGCGTGTTCCGGCGGGGGCCTCCTCGCCGTCACCTCAGATGTGGCGCAGAACCAAACGATGATGGACCGCCTGGAGGAGCCTTGGATCGTCGTGTACGCGACGCTCCTGCCGGTGAGCGCCTATTTCAACTGGTCGGCGGTGGTCGGCGTACGGATGGGCACGTGGGAATGCCCAAACTGGGAGCCTTGGCCAAATGCGACGGTCGCCTTCTTTGCCGACACGAGCATCCGCGTGAGCGGTAGCGTTGGGGAGTCGGGGGTGACGCTGCCAAGCGGGCAGCCGCACATGATCTTGGCCCACAAAGGCAGGTCCCTCTGCGCGTATAGTGCGTCGCCCGCAACCGTGGTTGCGCCTCCGGCCGGGGGCGAGCGCCCCGGCGATAGTGGCGGCGACCAGAGCGGCGCAGGCCCTGGCGCCGACGGCGGCGGTCGCGTCGGGGAGCCTGGCCCAGACGAAAGCGCTGGCGCGTCTGGCTCTGCCGGCGCCAGCGGCGTGCCGCTGGGCGCCCTCATTGGCGTGGCCGTTGCCGCCGCGGTAGGCCTTGCCGCTGCCGCCGCCGTCACGGTGGTTGTGTGGCGCAAGTACCGCGCACTAGCGGCGTCTGGCGGAGGGCAAGGCGCGGGAGGCCGGAGGAGCGGCGGGCTCCCCCGCGCCCCGCCCCCGCCGCCAGTGCCGGCGCTGTCGGGACCGGCGGCCGAGACGACAGTGGGCGGGACGGGGAGCCGAGCGGGAGCAGCGGCCGAGGGGGCGCCCGCGGCGCCGACGGAAGCAGCAACGCCAAGCTGCGTGGAGCCCCCAGAGGGGACGGCGCTGGGGCCAACAGACTCGATGCCAGGCCCCCCGCCGTCGCTGCCCCCGGAGCTGTGGTCGACTGCGGACATTGAGGAGCTAGGGCAGCTCGTCGACAGCGGGTCTGTACCCCATCCGTGAGGAGCCGGTGTACTGCCATCGTCCTCGAGGTCGGTGGCGCTGGTGGCGGCGTTGGCAACAAGCAACGGGCGGTGGGTTTTCGAGCTCTGCCAGATGCCGGTGCCTGTCGTGTTGGGAACGGCGGCGATGGTCTGGGCGGCGTGATAAAGTTCTGGGCTGACAGGGACAGGGGCGCCGTTATTGTGCCCTCCTGGTGGTCCCCTTCCCCCCCTTCTGGTGTTCTCATAGATGCCCTTGAATGGGATTGGGCCATGGGTCCGTGTGGCCGTGCGCGCTGAGGGGAGCCGGTGTCACGCGTGACGCCCGAGGCGAACATGCGTCATTGACGGTGGTGAGGGGAGCCTGAAGATGCCGCTCAGGCTGACCCCTCGCGTCCGACTCCATTCCGCAGAGTGGTCAGTGTCTGCCCGTGAGAGAGTGGGTGTTTGTTTGGTTGGTGCTGGGGGCAGCTGTGAGAGCCGCATGGACCCACACGTACATACATACATAGCAGTCCGAGAGAGGGCACGGGGGGAAAGCCTCGAGCGCACCCTTTGCTAGGTGCCCAGACGACTGCGACGGTATGGCGGGGACGGCGCCGGACCGTTCCGTTGTCGCCGCCCGCCGCCCCCTGGCCATGTCGCCTTCGGCTCTGTTCACCTTGCACCGTTGGTCCATCGCTGGACCACAGCCTCTCCAGGGTCGTCTGGGGGTGTGGGGGGCGGGGGGCCAGCCTGGCGGCGGCGGCGGCGGCGGCGGCGTCTGACCTGCCTCGCGGCCGCCGACGCGCAGGTGGACGGACGCTCGCACCGGCCGCTGCCACGGTAAAGGGGGAGGGGAGAGGGGCGCCTGTTGCTGCTGCAGGGCTGCACCTGGTGCCGGTGCCGAGCGCCGCTGAGTCTAGTGGAGCTGCCGCTTTTGGTGGTGGTGCTGCCGCCACTGGCCGCCAGCGGCCGTCCCCCCCCCCCACCCCCCCCCCCCCCCCCGCTGCCTGCTCCATATGGACCCCCGACGCGTGCATGTGTGTGAAGCTGGCGGCTAGGCTGTTGTGGCTGCTGGTCGACCGACCGGGGGGGGGGGGGGGGGGGGGGGGGGAGGGGAGGGTCAAGCCATGCGTGGAACCGGCAGCTGCTGTGCTGCAGTGGCCACAGCCGCAGCGGTCCCGCCACGCCCGCCCTGCTCTCGTTTTCCTGCCGGCCGCCATCGACTCGGCAGTCGCTGCGGTAGGGTGGCGCGCCGTGGGTGGGCGCGGCCGCCGGTGCCGTCCTCGCGGACGGGCCTGGACAGCCGCCCGGCCGGCGCGGCCAGGGTGCCGACTCGCCGGTCGTCACGGGCCGAGGTCCCCACCAGACGGCCGCTTGCTCCCTGGGTGGGGGGCCTTCGTCGATAGGACGAGTTTATTGTGGGGAGGGGGGGGGGGGGGGGGGGGGTAGGCGCCGCCAATGCCTCGAAACGGTGGGCTGAACCAGACGACAGCCACCATTGACAATTCAATCTCTGTACAGTAGACGCACCGCACACGCCAACCCCCCCCCGCTCGGTTCCCCATCTTCCCACTTCCCACACGCCCATCCGCCCTCATGCAACCCCCCCCCCCCCCCGCCCCCCCCCGCAGTTTTTCTCGCGGGTGCCACGCCCCCAACCCCCCCCCCCCCGCCCCACTCGGGCGCGTCTCGCGACGGGCCACCGCCCGTGTCTATGGCCGAGCGGCTGCGGAGGGTCAGGTCCGCCGCCGTCGCCGGCAGCGGGTCCTACGCGACGGTGCGCCACACGCCGGGCGCGGCACGCGGCGTCGACGGCGGGTCGGGGCGGCGCCGGCGGCCGCCGCCGCCGCTGCCACCGTCATCGTCCCGTCTCCCTCCGCCGCCGCCGCCGCCGCCGCCGCCGCCGCCGTCGCCATCCATGTCGGCTGCGCTCGCATCCCCCGCAGGTGCGCCCGTGTCACGGGTGCCGCCCATCGAGGCGCCCCCGCCACCACCGATGGGGGCGGCGGCGGCGGCGGCGCTCCCATCCGCTGCCGCCCACGCGGCCGACGTCGTCGGGGGGGGGGGGCGCCCCGCCGCCGCCGCCGCCCCCGCCGCCGCCGCCGCAGTCACCGCCGGCACGTTTGCCGCCCGCGAGGCGGGGGCGCTTGTCGCTGGTGCGGCTGACGCCGCCACGGGAGAGACACCATCGGCGCCTGTCGGCGGCGCAACGGCCCCCGCCGGGCCCCCCCCCCACTGGGCAGCGACGCCAGCAGGCGGGGCGGCGCGCCGCGGGGCGTGCGGGGATCCCCCCCCGGGACGGCCGCCCGCCGCCGCTGCCCCGACGGCGGTGGGAGAGGGCGACGGCGGGGGCGCCGCACCGGCGCCCGCGCCGGCCGTGTGCTGCTGCTGCTGCTGCTGCTGCAGCTGCCCGCCGGCCGTCCCGCGGCGGTGCTGCTTGTGCCACATGACCAGCACCGCGCCGGCGGCGGCGGCGACCGCCACCACCGCGGCGACGGCAACGCCAATGAGGGCGCCCCGCGGCACGCCGCCGGCGCCCACCTCCCCGCCGCGGCCGTCTGGGCCCGTGTCCCCGTCGCGGCCGTCTGGGCCCGTGTCCCCGCCGCGGCCGCCGGCGGGACCGCCCATGCCGCCGCCGCCGCCGGCGCCTTGCCCGACGGGTGGCGCACTGTACATGCACTCAATGGACGGCGGGATCGTCACGAGCAGGTGCCGGTGCCCCGCGGGAAGCGTCGTCGTCGGTTCCCCCGGGGCGCCTTGCACGCGGGCAGAGCGGTTGCCAAAGAAGGCGACGGCGGAGGTCGGCCACGGGTTCCACCCCCCGCACGACCAGCTGCCCATCCGCAGGCCAACCGCCAATGACCAGTTCAAAGCCTGTGCCGACCACGGGTCGCCCGTCAGGCGGGCGGTGGCGGCGGGCTCTCCCAGGCGGTTCATCACCTCTACCGACCGCAGCGTGTCGGGCGTGACGGCCAGGAGGCCTCCGCCCGCACACACGGACCCATTCTCTCGGATGGCGGTGCCGGGAAAGAGGCGCACGCCGTCGGCCGGCACGCCAGCCACGGCAGCGCCGTTGCCCATGAAAAAGGTCAAGGGACACATCCACGGACTTTGGTACCACCGCAGGGCATACACGACGCCGCCAATGGTGGTCACATCCAGGGCGCGGCGCACCGCCGGGGCAGGCAGGACGAACGGGGCCGCCGCCGTGCCAGACGGTGGCGACGCCGCCGCCGCCGCCACCCCCGCCGTTGCCGCTGCCGCCGCGGTCACGACGGCCACGGCGGTAATGGCGGCGGCGGCGGTGGCGGCGGCGGCCACCGCCGCCCCCCGGCCCATGCCGTCTGTCCGCAGCGTCCACCGTCGTCGGCGGCGGTGGCAGCAGTCCATGGCGCGCCTGCCGGGGGGGAGGCACCGCTCGTGCCACCCCGCCCTGTGCTCTGACGTCCCGGGCGCACCGGTGGAGCGCGCGCGGGTGGGTGGGGGCGGGGGGGGAGGGTTGTCGCACGGCGGTGCGTGCACTCCAGGAAGGGGGCGGCGGCCTTGCTCCCCGCACCTGCGTGCTTCGGGGCTGCGGGAGCAGAGGCAGCTCCCGGCGTGTGCTGCGTGATTCCCGCGTGTTTTGCGTGATATCCCCCGGCTGGGCGTCCCGATTGTGGCATTCTGCTGTCGCAACTCCTACCCCCCCACCTTGCCCTTTGACCCTTTCGGTGTGTGCCACCATGTTGGTACATACTGTACATATGTACAGACCGTACGGTGCGTGCTTGTGGCTTCAGCTGGAGCAAGCCCCCATCTTCGCGTTGCTCTCTTCCTGTACCGTACATGCAGTATTATTGGCGGGACTGCCCGCGAGAGACCCCGCAGGAAGCCCGCTGTGATCCCGACTGGATTTGAACAATCACCTACATAATATGATAGAGGTGGGTGCTCCACTTACAGTAGGTGGGTGCTCCAATCCAGTCGGGATCACAGGTACCTGTCTCGCGGGGTGGCGTTCTCCGACTGGGCGGCCAGCCACGCGACCCGTGGAGGGCTCTGGAAACAGGAGGGGAAAAATATATGAATGTGTTTTTTTGGCTTGCTTAGTGTGCATGCATCGTTGGCTGACGGGGTCGGCCTCGCCCGAGCCGACCGCCGGGGGGGTGGGATAGGACAGGCCCCGCGCGCGTCATCCACCCTGGCTGGAGACACCCCCTCGCCCGCCTCGCTGACTGCGCTGGCGAAAAGCGCAGCACATGGACACAGCCCTTGCTGTACAGTATGTACAAGACAGTATGGAGCTCGCAGCCGTCGTCTGACGAGAGTAGGCATACGCTGCGTTGCGCTGCTGAAGAGGGGGGGGTTGGAGGGCGCTGCTGCTCGCGCTGCGTTTTGGTTGGGCCCCCAGCGAGGGAGCGCTTCTCCCGAGCCAGGTTGGTCAGCCTTCTTCTACAGCGAAGCCGTCTGTGACTGGACAGGAAGGGGCTCGAGGATCAAGTGTAAAGACCAATCAGGTCGGCTCGTCTCCTCAATGCTTGGTCTAATCGACGGACAGACGATCCGCGGCACGCTGGCCTAGGACAGGGGCCTGTGGTGCGCCTGTCAGTCCTCCGGGGATGACAGGGGTGGATGGGCGCTACACCTTGTATTCTTCTTTGGCCGTCGCAATTGGGACTGGCAGGCCACAGCCCCCTGCACTCTGGTCGGTTGCGCCGACAAGCCAGCCGCCAATCGGTCGGTCGACCCCGACATGGCAGTGGTGCAAACAGGGCGGGGATACAGCACAGCGACTGCCATCCAGTTCGCCCAGTGGACATCACGCAGCGCAGGGTAGGGAGCCACAACCGCCTGTGGGCCTGTGCATGGCCAGCAGACCCGGCGCGCCAGGCAAGGTGACCACGCGCGTGCGGTGCGAGGCCGCCCCCTCTTCAGGTGCCCCCCCCCCCACTCTTCCGCCACCCCCGTCCTACTCTCACCTCGTCCGTCACCCCGACGTCGCTCACCGCGCCCCCAGTCCCGCTGTGCTGCCCCGTGTAGCAGCCGGTACGGTGTGCGATCGCGCGATCCTCCCACGCGCAGCGCGCCATGGACTCCCACCTCCGAGGGCGGCGCACGCCGCGACTGAGCGGCAGATTGGCACTAGCGGCGGCTTCCGCCGCGGCTGCTGCGGCTTCCATTGCCACTTCAAATTTGGCGTCGGCGGCGGTGGCCG
This sequence comes from Pyropia yezoensis, assembly GCA_009829735.1. Classification (NCBI taxonomy): domain Eukaryota; phylum Rhodophyta; class Bangiophyceae; order Bangiales; family Bangiaceae; genus Pyropia; species Pyropia yezoensis. The sequence continues at coordinate 14,802,702 of CM020618.1, read as the reverse complement.
CGGCGGTGGTGTCCGTCCCGGGCGGGGAGCCCCTCGGTCTACCTGCACTCGCGGTGCGCGCCCTGGAGGTGACCGCCATTGGCAGCGTCCAATTCCATCGCAAGTGGCAGCGGAACGGCACAGCGTGCCCGCGGGACATAATTTTCGGCTCCGGCACCGCCGTGCCAGACGTGCCGCCGAGCGACGCGCGCTTCTTCGCTGGTGACGCCATCCGCGAGCAAGACGTCAGGTGCCAGGCGGGAGGCCTCCTCGCTGTCACCGTCGAGACGCTGCTGTCGGACACTGTCATGGCCCGCCTGGGCCACGCTGGCATCGCCGAAGGTCTGACAAGCGACGAGTGGTCGGCAGGCTTGCTAAAATGGGCGGCGCTTGTTGGGCTCCGGATGCCTACGTGGAATTGTGCTGGGCTGGGCTCGTGGTGGCCCACCGCCGTCGCCTACTTTGGTGACGCCGGCCTTGACGTGAGCGCACCTTCGGGGGACGTGACGACGCTCCCCGCGGGGCACCGGCACATGATGGTGACCTTTCCGGGACGTATTGAGTGCATTTACAGTGCGCTGCCGGTGGCGTCCGCCGGCGGGGACACGGGCGGTGGCACTCCCGGCGGGGACACGGACGGTGGCACTCCCGGCGGGGACACGGGCGGTGGCACTCCCGTCGGGGACACGGGCACAGGCGGGCGGACCGGCAGGGCGGCCCCTGACGACAACGGGGACGAGCTATCAGGTGGCGCCATCACTGGCGTCGTACTCGCTGTCCTGGCGGTTGTTGCCGCTGCCATCGCGACCGTCGTTATGGTGGTGAAGCGCAAGCGCCGCCGACAAGCGGATGGCGGGCAGGGCGGGCCGCACGAGGGGGGGCAGCGTGGAAGCGCACCCCCCCTCCCGGCGTCACTACCCTTTCCCCCTCCCCCGGTCAGCGCCGTGGCGCCAGGCCACCCGGGCGGGCAGGCCGCGGGGGTACCCTGGACGCCGGCGCCCCCCGCGGCGGCCTGGACCACGCCGGTGGCGTCGGCGGGGGCGGCCCCGCCGGCCCAGCCACCGGGGGGGGGCACTGCCGCTGAAGCTGCCCGGCGAGGCGCGACGCCCCCACCTTCCTCGCGCGGTACCACGGAGCCCTCAACTTCGACCGGCGACCAGTGAGTCCCTGCTTTGCTGTGGGCGGACCCGTCCGCGGCGGCGGTGGCGGCGGTGGCGGCGGGGGTGGTGGGAGCGGCGGCGATGACAGAAGCCGACACCCTGTTGTTCGGCCCGCGCCCCCACCGCCCATGCTAGACGTGCTGCTCACCCGGCCCTCAAGCCTTTAGTCTCCTTCCCTGCATGACTTGGGGGCACGGCTGTCGTAGGGCAGCCGGCAACGGTGTCGGCTGGTATTGGGGCGGCGACACCGACTGGGGACCTGTAGCAGTGCGCTCGGCAGCGGCGGGAGGAAGGGCGTGAGGGGGTGATGGGGTTGGCAGGAGAGCGAGGTGAGTGTAGCGGGGCTGGGTTTGAGGCCTGAGGAGGGCGGGACAGGGAAGGGAGGTTGGTAGCGTAGTGAAAGAAGGGCGCTGTGATTTGAACGCCGCAGCAGCTGCACGGAGTGCTTCTCCGTGGGCAGGTCCCCTCCCGGCTGTAAGCTGCCTCGGGACCTGTCAAATACTGTACGGTCAGAGCTTCTTCCAGGAGCCTCCTTGCGTGCGCAACGCGGCCGTCTGGGATTGAACAGGAGGATCAACTGCTCTGACAAGAACTGGGTCTGCTGTCACTGCTGACCATGACCGTGATATGGGCCAACCGATCCACGGCACGCCCATCAACCGGGGCCCCCCTGTGTGCAGTGCGCTGTGAGCTCTCCTCCACCCCACGGCTGCAGCAATGACCAGCACGGGTGGCGGGGGTGGGCAACCGTCATTGTCACTAGGACGGTGGCTGCCTCGGGCGCGCCCAAGCGACCTTGTCAGCCGCGGGCGGGTGTGCCAGCGCACAGTTGGTCTCTCCAGCCTCCTCGCCCACCCGGGGGTGTGTGCGTCGGGATACGTAGAGCGCCTGGGATCATCCCATGATGGTTGTCGCCACCCCGGGGTGGGCCAATGGGTGGGCGGTGACCCCACTTCGTCAGCCAGCTGGGCGCCCTAATTCCATGGGCTCCGTGCGCCACACCTCCCCCAACCCTCTGGGCGCCCATTCCCACCGACCGTCGGTCGCCCCCGCGGTGGTGCCCGTCCTGGCCAGTGGATCTATTGCCTCCATGGAGGGGCTGCTCCTGTCTCTTGTTTGCCTGTGGCCGCCGTGTTTTGATCCCCGCGCTGCCTCAAACACACAAGAAAAAATACACTATGTAAACGACCGATGTACGAAAGAGAACGTCGGTACAGCACGGAACATTGGCGGGCGCGCGCGTCGGCTGCTGTGCCACCCGCGCCGAGAGGCCGCCAGCGCCGCACACGGCGCGGCGCGCCACCCGCTGTGCGTCCCTGGCTGACCAGAGACGCCAGGGCGCTAGGTGGGTGGGAGCGCCCGAGGGGGGAGGCCCGCCCCCTTCGCGCGACGCCCACGCCCCGCCGCCGCCGCGCCGTGTCACCCCCCCTCGTGTGCCTGTCGCTGCCTCCCCTTGTTGCGGGTGCCCCCGCGCCCTTCCCGTTTGCACTTGTCCCCCGGTCTGGGGGGCGCCCCCTAACGCTGCGAGCACAGCTTCGCTCTCTCCCCCCTGCCCCCCCATCCCTGACGCGCGCCCTCCCACGGGCCACCGCTTGTACGTACGGGGTACTGCCGAGAGGACCGCCCCCGCGAGCAGCCGCCAATGGACTGCCGTTACCTCTGGCGGTGGGCGCCGTTGACGGCGGGGGCGGCCGTGGCTGCCGCTGCCGCCGCTACCATTGCCGTTGCTGCGGCGGCGGTGACGACGCCGGCGGCGTCGTCGGTGGCGAGCGCGCCGCCGCCGCCGCCGCCGCCGCCGCCGCCGCCGCCGCCGCCGCTGTCCGTCACGGCCGCAGGGCGGATCGTCACCGTGCCTGCCCCGGCGGTGCGCCCTTTGCGTGTGGCGGCGGTGGCGAATGTCGACTACCAGCTGCGGTGGGTAACCAACGGGTCTACATGCCCGCAGACGTTTACCCTCGGCGCCAGCACCCCCGTGCGCGGCGCGGCGGCCGCCGACGCGCGGCTCTTCCCCGGCGCCGTCATTCGGGAGCAGGGCCGCCCGTGCCGGGGCGGGGGCATGCTGGCCGTTGCCGTGGAGACGCTGCGGACCGAGTCGGCGATGGCGCGCCTGGGCGAGCCCGCCGCCGCCGCCCGCCTCAGCGACGAATGGTCCGTCGCCGTCCTCCGCTGGGCGACTGTCGTCGGCCTGCGGATGGACTCGTGGGAGTGCGACGGCTGGAACCCGTGGCATTCCAGCACCGTCGCCTTTTACGGCGACACCCACACCACCTTTCGCAACGGACCCGGCGGCGCCACGACGGCGCTCCCCGGCGGCCAGCGCCACATGCTCATTGCGCTGCTGGGAGAGCTGCACTGCGTGTACAGCGCCCGCGACGGGGCGGGTGACGGCGGCGGCGGCGGCGGCCTGTCGGTCGGCGCCATTGCCGGCGTCAGCGTGGCGGCCATTGTGGCCGTTGCCGCCGCCACCACGACGGTGGTGGTGGCCTGGCGTCGGCACCGCCGCGGCGGCGCAGGGACACAGCAGGGCGAGGCCGCCGCCGCCGGCAATGGCGGCGGCGGCACGCCCGCCGCGGCGCCCTCCCCGCACCCGCCGTTCCCCCCGACCGTCAAGGTCAGCGCAGACGCGGCGGCGCTCCCGCCGGGAGGGGTGGCCATGTGGGCCCCCTGGGCCACCCCCTACGGCGCGCCGGCCTCCACGGTCGCCCCCTACGAGATGGCGTACCCCCCACACCCCGCGTGCATGGCGGGGGTGCCCCCGCCGCCAAAGGCGATGACCGCAGCCGGCGTGGCCGGCGGCGGCGGCGGCGGCGGCGGCTCGGCGCTCCCGCCCTCGTCGACTGTGTCCTCCGTGCCCGTGTCCCCGCCGGCTGGCCCGTGGGGCGGTGCCGCCGTCGCGGGGGGGGGCGGCGCCCCTGTTGGGGGGGGAGCCGCCGCCGCGGCCGACGGTGGCAGCGGTGGCAGCGGCGGCAGCGGCGGCAGCGGCGGCAGCGGCGGCAGCGGCGTGGGCAGCGGCGGCGGCGGCGGCGGCGGCGGCGGCGGCGGCGGCGGCCGCGGCGGCGGCGGCTTCCCCTTGGACGGGTCCTTCATGTCCCCGCCGTCCATGCCAGACGCGCTCCGCTCTTTTGCCTAGCGCCTGCCGCCCCGCGGCCGGCGGAGCGACCGCCGGCGGGTGGTGGGCGGCACGCGCGGCGGTCCGTCCCGGGGGGTGGGGGGGGGGGGAGGATGGCAGCGGGTGGGCCATCGGGACGGGGTCACCAGGAGGTGGGAGGGGGCGGTGAGAGGAGAAGAGGGGGGGAAGGGGGGGGTGGCCCTGAGAGGGGGAGGGGGGCGAGAAGGACGGTGGGGGCTGGCGGAGGGGATTGCGGGCCCGTGTGGTATGGAAAAACACCTCATGGTCGTCGGGCCGGGGGGGGGGGCGGGGGGGGGGGGGGTACGAGTGGGGACACAACCACGCGGGAGAGAGGACGCCCGGTGCGGCGTGGGGGTCCAAAGCCAGCTGCGACGCGGGGACAGCAAAAAAAAGGAAAAGAGGCGAGCGCAACGGGGACAGACACGATGCCAAACGTCGCCCACCGGCCGCGGCGTGCGCGCCTGCGGTGGGGCCTGTGCTGTCGGCCCTCGGCACCTCCTCGCGTGGTAGGTGGTTTGGGGAGCGCCCGCCGTGGGGGTCGCCTCCGGGGGTCCCCCTGTCTTGGTGGCTTGGGGGTGCGGTGGAGGATGGTGGTTGCGGTCGGGGGGGGGGGGGGGGGGGGGTGGGGGGTGGCCCGCCCGTGCGGCGGTGGCGCGGGCCCCCACTGTTGGCAGCCGTGGTGGGGCGGCGGCCGGGTCGTGGGACGGCCGCCGAGACGTGTGGACCCGGCCGGCGGGGGGCGGGCGGGCGGGGGAGCGGCGGCACCTTGACAAAGAGGGGCGCCGAGGGGGAAGGGGGGGCGCGGAGTGCGGGACCAAGTGAGAGCGGGGCCGGTGGGCGAGACGCCACGGTTCGCCCGCCGCGATGGCGCGGGTGCCCGTCGACGGCGGTGAGCCGCGCCCGTGGCAGCTGCAGGTCGGGCGTGTTCCCCAGGCCCGGCTCGACTCACGCCCGTCTGCTTGCGGGGCAGGCTGTGTCCATCGTGCAGAGGAGCGGGTAGGTACGGTACACGTGCGGCACCGGCGCCCGTCCAGCCCTCTGCACACCGCCCACGCCGCCCCCTCTTCCCCACCATTGACAATCCATCCCCGCCGCCCCGCTTTATCCACTAAGATGCCCACGTCCCCTCCCCGCCCTCCCCCCCCATCCCTACCCCCCCCCCGCAACCACTTGGCTGGACACCCGCCCCGGTGTCCAGCCGGCAGGAACACCTCTGGCCGGCCGCCGTCGTCGCGGCCGCGTCGCGCTCCGCCGTCGGGGAACTGGTGGTCGAGGCCGACGCGGCGTTGGCGGCGGCGCCCGCGTCGGCGCTGGGCTGTTGGCCGCCGCCGCTGAGCTGGGCGGTGGCATCCACCCCCGGCCCGACGCGCGCGCGGGGGCGCGCGGTGGGAGTACCTCCCCCCGCCGTCGCCGACCAACACACCGTCTTTTACCCCCTCACTCCCCCTCTTTCCCCGCTCCCCTCCTCGCACCCCCCCCACACCCCTGCCCCCCCCCTCCGTCGGTTCCTCTACTTAGGCCACGGTGGCGTACAGGCTGTCGCCGGCCGACGGCGACGACGGCCGGCCGGCGCGGCGGCGGCCGCTCCGGCCCCGCCGGCCGCTGCCACCCTCACCTCCACCGTCGCTGCCAAAGACGTGGCCGCGGCCGCCGCCGTCGACGCCGCGGCTGCCGCCGCCGCCGTCGGCGCCGTCCTTGCCGCCGCCGCCGCCGCCGCCGCCGCCGCTGCCCTTGCCACCGCCGCCGCCGTCGCGGCCGCCACCCCCGTCGGCGGCCTTGTCAGCGGTGCCACCCGCCGGGGACCCGGCGGTGGAGGCCCCCTTTGCCGACGCCACGCGCGCCAAGCCGCCCGCCGCGGCGCTGCCGCTGGCGGCGGCTCCCCGCGGCGCCGGGGGGTGTTCTGCCCCGGCCGACCCCGCCGTCGCCGCCGCCGCCGCGTGAGGGGGGGACGGCGGCCCCGAGGGGCCACGGGCAGAGGGCGTGCGTTCCAAGCCGCCGACGCCAGAGCCGTCGGTGGCGGCGGCGGTGTGACCAGCCCACGGCGGTACCGCAGCGGCCGCCGCCCGAGCGGTGGGCGGCGCCGGCGCTGCGGGGGGCGCCGCCGCCGCCGCCGCCGCCGCCGCCGTCGACGCGCCGGGCCGCAGCAGGTGCGTGCGCACGTCGCCCCCACCGCCGCCGCCGCCGCTGCCGGTGGCGGCGGCCCCACCCGCCGCCGGCACTGGCACTGGCACCGGCACTGGCACCGCCGCCGGCACCGCCGCGGCCGCGGCCGGCGCGGCAGCCGGGGACGGCGTCGTCGACGGCGGCGGCGCCACCGGCACGGGCCGCATGCGGGAGAAGCGTCGGACGGGCCCGACGGCGGCGGCGGCGGCGCCCGCCCCGCCCGGCCGCGCCGACGCGCCCGCCGCCGTTGGCCGGTGGGCGCGTGCCGCCGGCACGGCCGCCGCCGCCGCCACGACCGGCCGCGGTGGGGCGCGGGGGCCACCGGCGGGCGCCGCCGCCGCCGCAGCCGCCGCCGGCGCGGCAGCGGCGGCAGCGGCGGCGGCGGCCGCCCCTGGCGCCGCGGGTGCCGTCCCGGCAGGCGCCGCCGCCGCCACCCCGCCAGGTGGCGCCGCCCCAGACGGCGGGGGTGCCCCCCCGGCAGGCGCCCCCGCCACTGGCGGGCCGTGGGCCACCCCGCCAGCCGCCGCTGCCGCCCACTGCACCGGCTGGGCTGCCGCGCGGGGCGCCGCCGCCGCCGCTGCTGCTGCCGTCGGCGCTGCGGCCGGGGCATAGAGCACCACCCCGGGGGGGGGGGCGGCGGTGGCCCCCCCCCCCCCCCCCCCCGCCCCCGGGTGGCCCACAGGCCCGGCGGCGCCGTACGCAGCCGACGGCGGAAAGGGGGGCGACGCCGTCCCCGGCTGGGGGGGCAGCGCGGGGGGCAGCCCGCCACTGCCCCCGCCCGCCCTGCTCGACCCGCCGGCGGCGCTCGAGCCGCCGCCGCCGCCCGCGGCGCCGGCGTGGCGCTTGCGCCACACCACCACCGTGAGAGCGGCGGCGACGGCGAGGCCCACCGCGGCGGCAACGGCCACGCCAATGAGGGCGCCCAGCGGCACGCTGCTGGCGCCGGAAGAGCTGGACACGCCAGTGTTTCCGTCTGGGCCAGGCTCCCCGATGCGACCGCCGCCGTTGTCGCCAGGTCTTGGGCCGCCGCCGCTGCCGCCGTTACCGCCGTTACCGTCCTGGGGCTTGCCCGCGCTGGCGGGCGGCCCACTATACACGCAGATGGGCTTTTCTTCGTTGACCAAGATCATGTGCCGCCGCCCGCTTGACAGCGGCAGCACCCCCGACTCCCCGCCGACACCGCTCACGCGGAAGTCCGTGTCGGCAAAGAAGGCGACCGCCTGCTCTGGCCAAGGCGTCAAGTCTCCGCATGTCAACTTGCTCATCTGCAGGCCGACCACCGCCGACCATTTCAAATAGGCGCTCACCGACGGGTGCTTCACGGATTCAACGATCCAAGCCTGCCCCAGGCGTTTCATCGCCGCTTCGTTCTGAGCCACATCTGAGGTGACGGCGAGGAGGCCCCCGCCGGAACACGCGCTCCCATTCTGCTTGATGGATTCGCCAGAAAAGTTGAGCGCGGACTTCGGCGGGCCGGGCACTGGCTTGCCCTTGCCCAACCGAAAAGAGAGCGGGCTGGACGGCTTGCCCGCATCCCAGACGAGCCCAAAGTCCACCTCACCAATGGCTGCCAGCCCCAGCTCGCGCAGCGGCTGTGCGGCAACGCCCACCTCCTTGCCGGGGGCGGCCGGCGACAGCGGCGACGACTTACCAGCCGCGGCGGCCCCCGCCGTCGGCGCCGCCAGGGCCGTGACCGCCGTGGCCACGCCAGCCACCACCACCGCAGCTCCCACCGCGGCCGTCGTCTGCAGCATCCACCGCCGTCGGCCGGGGCGGTCCATGGCGCCGACCGCCGTCTGCTGGGGCGGTGCCCGCGGTCGCGGCCGCCCGGTGCACGCCGTCCGTACGGGGAAGCAGGGTGGGGGGGATGGGCGCGCGGGGGAGGGGGGGGACCGACGTACCATGCGGGGGGGGGGGGGGGATAGGGGTAGCGAAGGGGGGACGCGCGCGTCTCTTGGGGCGCCTGGCTACCCGCGCCGGTGCGGGGCGCGGGGATCGGGAACCTTCCCCCCCCCCCCCGGTGCTACCGCCGTGCGTGGACCCAGCGTGGGTGTACTGTGACAACGCGTCGCGCACCCTCTGCCCGCGTACGCGCGTGGGCCGCTTGGTGGGAAACCCACCGCGGCTCGAACGCACAGACGGGGCGAGAGGCCGCCGCGCGTATCCACGGGCTCGCGCCACCCCGCGACTCTCCGCGTTCCCCACAGCCCTCCGCCCCCTCTTGGTGGCCCCGCGCCGCCACCCGCCCGCGCGCCCTCGGCTCGCCCTCCACGTCCCGTTTCCTGCGCTCACACCCCTGTTCGTTTCGGTGGGATTCCAACGTAGCTGGCCCTCCGCTGCGAGCGCTGCCCTCGTGGGAGGCCAGGAGGGAGGGCGGGGCACGGAGTGGGGTGCGGGCCTGGGAGGGCGGGGGGGGGGCGGGGAGGTTGGCCCACTGATCCACAGAGCATTGCAGAACAGTATCGACAAAGCGCTGATGAGAAGGGGACGTCACCCTCGGGGGTACAGTACACTCCCGGGGGGGGCCAAGACAACAGCAATGATGCGTTGCCACAACCTCACGTCATTGTTGTCGCAGCTGGGCTCCACCCGGTGTGGTCCACCGCCCCGCTGTCGCACCAAGGGCAGTGGCGGGCGACGCCCGTCCTACACATGGCGTTGCCACGCCTCACTCCCTCAATGCTCACTACGCTGGCGGCAAAGACAGCGCAGCGACATGGTCCTTGCTACAACGCCCGCCAGACGGAAAAGGAGGCCCGTCACGTATGTAGCCACCATGACAAGGTGGGGGGGGGTCACTTGGCCCGTCGGTCGACCGCCACCGTGGGGGGAGAGGATGGGCGCTTCCCCCGGGCGGGATCCACTGCGGCTGTAAAGAGTCCAGCGCCAATCACCATCGCACAGCGGCTCTGAAGAAGAAGCCCACGCGTGCCCGCCCAAGCCGTCTGTGATTGGACTGATGAACGGCCGGGGTCAAATGTCTGCACAAGACCGGAATGAGAAACGGGTGTCTGCCGGGTCGGACCGACGGTACAGTCATGACCCGGTTATATAGCACCATTGCGCACTTTGTAGCCCCCGTTCCAGCGATGCAGTGGCGGGGCGTCCGTTTCCAGACGTTGCCGGCTCGCCGGCGATCGTGTCCTCTTCGACTGCTGATCAAGGTCCAAAATCACTGTCGATCGCGTGAATCTGAGGCCGAGCTGGACAGTGTGCAATCGGTCGACCGCTGGGCAGCGGCCCAATTCCGTATTTCGTATGTTTCTGGATGAAGTCACGTCAGCCGCCCCGCAACAGTTGCGACTGCAAGGCTCGATGCACATCCGTGCTGCGAGCCATTCGACAAGGCGGTGCAGGTCTCGGGACGGCCCTCCCCGCCAGCCCCCGCCTCCCTCCCCCCCGGCACTGTCGCCCGTACCTCTACTCCCTCCCCCTCCCACAAGGACTTCTCGCGGCTGGAAATCGCGCGCACAGGGAACACGATGGCAAACAAAGAGAAAAAATCCGGTCATTCACTGTCGCTGGTGGACGACGCACCGTCGTCAATGCCGTCCACGGTGTCTGCTCCCCCCTCCTCAAACACGATGGCTTCTACCGTAGCCGGTCCCCTCCGCTGCTGCCCTGCCCGGCGGCGCTCCCGCCGTCCCGCCCTCCGTGCTCGCTGGCCTGCTCGTCGCCGGTACTGGCTAGACCGTGCGGGACCGCGCCCGCCGCACCCGCCATGCACTGCTCCCTGCAGGGGGATGCCCCCAAGGGTACGTCCGAGAGCTGCATGGGGTCCCCCCCGAGTGCCGTCTCCGTGGCTGCTGTTGCTGCACGAGCGGCTATCTTGATGACCTGCACTGTCTCACGGGACGGGCTGGGGCAGACCTCCTCCGCCGCGGCCACCGCGGCCGCGGTGGCTAGGTCGCCCATACGTTGCCATTCTGGTAGGATCTGGGAGGGGTCGGGGGGAAAGGGGTCCACTACGACAGAGGCGCACAGGTTAGCACAAGCACACAAGAGAACAAGCTCAAAAACAAGCGCAAAAACACCAACATTCTTTGGGAAGAGAAACCCAGCCAACAAAAAAAATGACGGGAATGGGATACGCACAAATTGTAGGCTACCCTAGCCCACAACGAACAACGCATGCAGGTAAGGCACACGAAAGATCCCACCGCAATGAACCCCAAGCATGTATCCTGCCTGAAGAGATCCACGACCGTCGAACGCCGCCCGTGCGCGCGAAGTAGGCACGAGGAGGAGCGCTAGGATGAGGACGGCTGGGGTGGGGTGGATGACGCTGGGGTCGACGACGCTGGGGTCCTCGACGGCGGGTGCACCAATCGTCCCCGATTTCGTGCCCACTTGCTCTCCAGGTAATTTCGTTCCATTTGTTTGCACTGTATGCAGGACGATCGTACAGAGTGGCGATCGAGTCCATGAAGGACGACGGTCGCGATGCTCCCAGTTATAAGGCAGGGTGCCATATAACTGGGACGCTTACAACCGGGTCATGTCTGTACGGTGGCCAATCGGACCGCGGGGCGTTGACAAAGGATTATCGTCACCGTGATGACGTGCAAGTTGGTATGGAGTGGTGGGGGGAGGAGCTCAGCGAACAGCTAACCACGTCCATCCCAACGCCCGAAATATTCTTACTAGGGTGCCACGTATGGCACGTGGCGGCCTGTGGGTGGAGTGCCCATTTACAAACCTGGTGCCCCAACCGATTCGGATGGACTTGTGTAGAACGGCGTCAACGGGCGGTATACGATTGGGCACCGACACACATAGCGACGTTCCACTGTTTTCCATTTTTTAAAAAATGTAAAACTTAGCTGCCTGGCGTGTTGCGTGTATCGAGTGCACGCTGTCAATCGACCAGCTTTCGAAGCGCAATCGTCGCTCGGTGCATGGCTGTATGGCGTGACAAGTCCGTGATCACGCGCGATCCTAGCCGGTCATGGGCGATCATGGGCGATCGAGAAGCGGTCGTCGCTGGTCAATTTTCTTAAAACGGAGCCCTCGGCGTGCCACGACGCAGCCGTGGCGGGCCACGTCCCCATGTTGGCGTGCGTGTGAGTCCCAACCTCAGCGATGGCAGCCCGCCGAGGCCTGCCATTGGTGGCGCGTGGCCGAACATGATCCTCCACGCCCCCCCAGTCCCTGGGAGATTTTTCGTGATCGTTTCCAGCAGGCGTTGAAGCGTGCGTGTGTGGCGCACAGGCTCGTCTCCTGAGCGGCTGCCTGCCAGTGGCGACCACAGCGCCGCGCTGTCAACGCCCCCGCACTCCTATCGTGTGTGCTCTGCGCAACCACAGGGGTGCATGGAGCTCGCCCACTGGGCAACTGTGTGGCGCGACACGGGAGTGGCGGCGTACGCCCTCGCTTGGGCGCCTCCCGTTGGCGCCTGGACGCTTTCCCGGGAGCGTCTGGCGCCACCGGGTCGTCGACCTGAGGAGGGGAGGGGGGGGGGCGAAGGGGAGGGGAAGCTGGCTCCCGCGACATGGGCCCCACGTAGGCCTACAGCGCCTGGGCGGGGTGTGTCGCGCCCCCCGCGCCACAAAAACCGCCGTCCGCGGCCAGCGGGAGGGTGGCCGGCTTCGAGGGAGTCGTTGCTGAGCGCGGGCGCGCAGAAGACTCGTTTGGCGGCCGCCCCCTTTCGTGCGTGGGGGTGGGGGGGGTTTGGGCGATCCGCCCGCTTGATTGGCAGGACCAGAGGGCGCCGGATTGGCGGGGGGGCGAGGGGGGGGCTGGGGAGGGGGCTCGTGGGGGTGTGTGTGTGTGCTGGATGGTGGACAGCGCTGTGACCCCCCCCCCCTGCAGTGTGCAGGAGGCGTGAAGAGTGCCCTCCCCCGCCCAGCGCGTGGTTCGAGGGGGGGAGGACACTCGGCGGGACGAGGGGGCGCCGGACTGGCGGGAGGGCACCGAATTGCCGGGGGGGCGGGGGGGGTGCGCGGGAGGGCACTCCATGGGGGGGGGGGTGCGTAGGTTAGATTGTGTGTCGCGCTGTGGCCCCCCCCCCTGAACAGGGCAGGTGACGTGGGGGGCGGTTCTCCCCCCGCCCAACGCTTGATTGTGAAGGGGGGGGACACCCCGCGGGACGATGGGCCGGACGATTGGCGGGGGGGCGGGGGGGGTGGCGCGAGAGAGCGCTTCTGGGGGGGCGGGTGCGTGAGTTGCAACGTGGGTCGCGCTGTGCCCCCCTCCCCTGAATAGGGCAGGAGGGGTGGGGGGTGCCCCCCCACCCACCCGGACCTGAGAGGGGGGGCACCCCCCTGGATCGCGTTCTGAGGGGGGGGGGGGGGTGGTGGCGTTTGCACGAGGCGCGCCCCCCCCGTGCAACACGGTCAGAGGAGGGGGGGTGGCGCCCCCCGATCTGAGTGGGGGAGTGACACGCCGTCCTGCGCGGCAAGCCCGACCCGTTTTCCTTCGCCGTGGCCACCGTCCCCTTTCCGCCCGCGCAAACCTGCCCGCGCGCTCATTTCTTTCCCGCGCGCGGCCCCTGCCTGGCTTCGCGGGGTGCGGGGCTCGCTCCCCTCTCCTGCGCGCCGTCACTCACGCACACCACCACCACGTACCCTTCCCGCCCGCCATGAACCACCGTTACGACGACGGCGGCCGGTACGCCGCGAGCGCCAAGCGGCCGCTGCGAGACCCCCGCGGCCCATACGCGGAAGATGGGGGCCGTTGGGGTGGCCCCCCGCCCCCGCCCCCCCCCGGTTGCTCCTGCCATTGCCACATGGGCTATGTGTGTGCCCCTGCCAGACGCCGGCGCGCCCGCTGTGGCCTTCTTCAGGGGCGGGACCCGCCGATCCCCGCCGCTCACCACCGCCTCATCGTCACAGCTCTCCTCCCTACCCCGCATCTTCGTGGGCGCCGGCGCGCCGCCCTCTCTGGGAGCTGGACCGCGGTCGGGGAGGCTTCGATCACCCCCCCCCGCCCCCCCCGCAACGCTACTACTAGGACGATGACGACGAGGACGGTTGGCCGCCCCCGCCCCCCCCTCCCAACGACGAGTACCTGCCGCCGCCGCAGCGGCAGCGCACCCGCGACGGCTGGTCGCCGACCTACCGACCTGCAGGGGGTCCAAGAAGCTTGGGCCACCCGCCGGCCGTCGCCCTTCACGTCCGCCGCCGCCGCAGCGGTTTGGTGCCCGCCACGACGACGGACGCGGCTACCACCCGCGCTACCACCCGCATCAGGGGGCGGCCTCGCCGCCGCCGCCGCCGCCGCCGCCCGCGCCGCCGCTCCCTCCGCGTGGCCCGCCCCCGCCGCCCATCTCCCGCAGGGGCGATGCTGACGACAGCCCTCGCCGCCCTGACGGGAGACACCCGCAGCCCCCGCCGAGCTACTAGCCCCCGCAACATGGGCACGCAACGGGGGTGGACGAGTGAGGAGCTGGACGTTCTCTGCAAGGGGTTTTTGGTCGTGAGCAACGACCCCATCAAGGGGACCGACCAAAGGAGCGCTGAGTTTTGGGCGGCAGTGTCAGAGGCGTACGACGAGGCGGTGCTGGGAAATGCGGACTATGTGGCGCGGACGGTGAGCGCGGTGAAGAAGGTGATGGACAAGGCCAAGAAGGTGGTAAGCGCATTTGCATCCTCCTGGCTGGCCGTGCAGCGAATGGACCTGACTGGCACCCCGGACGAGGCGGCGATGATTTTGGGGGCCCTTGCCTACAGCAAGGGCCAGCCCGTCTATGCAGCGATCCAGGCCCACCAGCGTCGTATTGACGGGACAGCCACTGCGGCGGACAAGCGCAAACACTACCACCTGGAGAAGTGGCTGCCATGCTGGAGGGTGATGCGGGGGTACGACAAGTGGAGTGGGGCGCCTGGAGCCTTTGCTTGTGGCCTCTCCGGTGGTGAGAGCAGCGACAGTGCCAGCGACGACGACGACGACTCTGCAGATGTCGGGGACAGCGGCAGTGGATCCGGACGCGGTGCAGGCGCTGCAAGCGCAAGTGCCGGCGGTATCGCAGGACTGCAGGACCGGCAGTGTATGAGATCGAAGACGACGAGTGGGAGCAGCCACTCCGCCACTTCCCCAGGCCCCGCCCGTTTGGGAGTCACGCCCACGGTCGGGAGCCCCTGCTGAGGAAGCTGCTGTACCTGATGGACCTGATCCGGCCGCATCTGCGGCCACAGAAGCTGTTGATCCCGTCGCCACAGAGGCCTTCCCACCCTCTGCAACTGATGGACCTTCTGCGGCCGTGCCACAGCCCTCTGCACCTCCGACACCTGCGGTTGTGCCGATGAAGCGGACGCGTGGCACCGAGTCTCAGCGGCGCAAAGCCGCCACAGCTGAGAAGCGCCTCAATCGTGCGCTTATCACCACCGTGCCCCTCTCTGAGGAAGGACCCGACTCCCCTCCTTTCTCTCGCCCCCCGCCACAGTTGCAGGACATGTCCTCCGGGTCATCCGCCAGCAGCGACTCCCACTGCACCTAGCGCGCCCTTTCTTGTGGTTATTTGCTTTGCTTTCGATCTTTGTGACGACTATGTCCTTGCTGTTCCTGGTGGACCTGTGATACGAGTGGCAGCCGTTGGACCCGTTGTAGCTTGAGTAGTGGCAGCGCATGAGCAAAGGTTTTTTTTTTGCCCCATTCGGCAGGGGCTTTTTTTTTTTTCCTACCTACCTTGTCCCTTTGTCTTGCCAGCCCTATAAGCCGTCCTCACCTTAAAGGAGTCGCTTGTGCCCACATGCGGGTCCGACTGAGGGGGGGACGGTGTCCGCCACAACGTACCTGGAAGGGAGTAGGGGGGAGTCCCTTGGTATGGGTGGGGGGGGGGAAGCGGCGGCACGTGCCGTGGCCGGCTTGAGCGACCTCGCGAGTGTCTGATGGCGTGCCGAGGTGTGAGGCGAGTGACCGGGAGAGTGGCGGAGTCCTATGAAGGGGCGGAGGGATTATCCTGAAGACCACCACGCGCGAAGGGGGCGGCAGTGCCTGCTGTACGACCGGCCGCTCAGCGATCGCGCTACAAAAAGACTTGGGGACAACCACCGACTGTTGGTCCATCTCTTTCCGCTCTTTTTTGGCACTGGCCGCCCTACACACACGTATATACTCAATTCGGGCCGCAGTTTCTATCATGGCGCACTGTTTTATGGACACTGGCGCTCTCTTATACTTTTGTACTATACTGCCCAAGCCCTGCAGTACGGCGAAGTGTTCCAAGGAAAAAAAACCGCTGCCCAACGGGAAAAAACCTTTGCTCTCGTACAATGCCCAGCTCAGCCATAAAACTCAAAGGTAGTGTTCCAGAAGTGCTGCGCGCTCCTTGAAGATGTCGGCTGCCAGGTCGTTGCGAAAAGCCACGTGCGCGGTCTGGTTCCGCACCTCCCTCCACGCCTGCGCAGCCCGCAAAAAGGAGTCCACAGGCAGCTGCCCAAGTGGCTGAACAGCGGGGGGAGGGTAGGCCAGATGGTGGAGCCCCCCGTCAGCCCCACCGCCGGGTGCCCCAACCCCAGCAGCAGCACTACCGGCGTCCCCCATCCTCGCCCCCCCCCCAGCAGCTCTCATGCGCGCTCGCCGGCGAAAGAAATACCCGCACCGACGTACCTCCGTAACCATGTTGTACAAAATGGCCACGGCCGTGGCGACGACCGTAATCCGCGCGACTGTCGCATAGCGCGCAGGATGAAGGGCAATATGCCAGCGCGCGGTCAAAACAGCATACAGCCTCTCCACGTCCTTGCTCAGCGCCTCCTGCAAAAGGTTAAAGATCTGCTTCTTCTCCGTGTCTGAGTTGGCATACGCCTGCACAAAAAAAGCATAGTTGGGATAGATCTTGTCAGTGAGGTAGTACAGCAGCGTGCGAGTGACTCCATTGGCGGTAAAGGGCCGGTCCCGTGGCGCCCACAAACCCGCCGTGATGTCGTGGTACAGCGGCGACTGCTGCATAACGTAGATGTCGTTCAAACTGCCGGGGCGACCAACAAAAAGATGCCAGATGTACAGGTCCTCGTAGCAAACAGTCTCCATAACGATAGATCTGCGCCTCTTGCGGTTCTGAAAGGACCCCTGCATGCCCTTCGGGCACGCCCGCCACTCCCAATGCGAGCAGTCAAGCGACCCAATACAGCCTGGCACGCCCTGCTCCGCGCTCCGCTTCAGCAAATTCGTCAGCTCCTCCGCGTTCGGCTGCCGCAAATAGTTTGGCCCAAAGATATCCACAATGTAATACACCAGGTCACGCACAGCATTATCCACCGTCGAGCGAGAAATGCGGCAATATTCGCCCGGAAGATGAGCTGACTCCTCATACGCGAGTACCCGAAAAGCGGTGACCAGCTTCTGCAGCGGGTGCGCGCGCGGTCGGCCAAAAGCATCAATAGTTTGTATAAACCCAGGCTGGTCCTTCACAGCCTGGTATACACGCACAAACACACTCCGCGGCACCCGAAAGCGACGCTCAAAGTCATCCTCGTCGTACACCGGCGGGTTTCCGGACACCCCAAAGTAATCGATTAGAATCCCACACAACCTCCTCCCAAAGTTGCGCAGCTTGTTAGGCCGACGTCCCACGACATGCCCACGAAAGAGACGGATGTCGCCAACGAGGGCACCACGCTTGCGCACCCGCCAGTGGTGTAGAACAGTCATATGTGCGGCAACAGCTTCTGCCACGTCCATATCCTCCGAGTCAGCCAGCACAGCCTCAACGTCCAGGGCCAGCGGGTCCTGCTCGGCCATGATGCGTGGGTGGTGTGGCAAGAACCTCTCGCACACGCGACACCCAAGTTGGGGCGGTGCACAAGGGCTGCCTCCCATGTCGGGGGGACCGGAAGAAGTGCAAGTCGCACACACTCTATCCCTGTTGTGGGGCAGTCCCCCCACTGACAAACAAGAAGATGGTGTGTGGTCCAACAGTTTCTTGGTCGGGACGGGGAAGCAAGGCCAAGCCCCGCTGTCCCTCCCCTTATCCCCCCAGGGTCCCCTCAGAATCTCGCCACTCAGAATCTCCCACCCCAGCACCTGCCCACCGGGCCACACGAAAATTCAAGACGATAAATGGAGAAAACCCTCAAATCCAAGTTGGATTTACTACTAAGCTAACTATCCCAAACTTAGGGAATATGGACCCAAATGCAAGGGAGGAACGGGTCAGGCTAGTGGCCTGCCGCCCCTTGCATGGCACGTGTTGCCCCCTACCTGGGGGTCAATACTGCCACACTCCCCTCTCCTCAGTTCCGACCGACCCGGTCGGCCCTGTGAGGGGGCGCGTAAACGCACGTCCGGCGTTGGGGGGCGCGACATGCTGTCCCCCCTCGAGTACGTAACGCGGATGTGGAGGCGGTCACGTTGACCGCCCCTCTCCTCAAGCTTGCCCACTCGGCAGCTGGCTCTCCCCGGTTCTTACTTCACCACCACGAACACATCCCCTTCACATTCCCATGGGCCGCCCCACGCTGGGGAGGCCACCCATCTACCCACGATCCGAGCCCCCCTCAACTCGAGGCGGGTCTCGTGCCGCTGCCGCCAGGGCGTCTCTCCCCAACTTGGGGAGAGCCATGGTGACCCCGGGGTGTAGCATCCCTGGCTCCGACTTGGCGCCGACCCGGGACTACAACCAGAGGGCACCAGGTGCCAGAACACGCCCGCCGTGTGGTGATGGTTGGCGGCCGTGGCCCGTGCCCGGCACTGGGATGCGGTGGACTACGCTATCCACACGTGAGAGAGGGATTGCTGATGGGTTTTTGCATACTTGTGAGGGACTTGATTTGAGAGAATTTGAGTGTGAGATTAGTGAGTGGGAATAGAATTAGTAGTGATAGTGGCCCCCGACCTGACGAGGTTAGACTCGGGTCGGGGCCACTCGGGGTTATGGGGGGGCTACCTGGCCAACGTGCCGAGGCTCCCCCAGATGCACGTTAAGAGGGACAGCGAGGCGCCCTTGGCCCGCGGCCTCAGGAAAAAGACAACTGCGCGTTTGCTTTCCTCTTCCCCGTGTGCACTACCGTGCGTATCTGTTTGCTCTGCGAGCAGGCACGTGAGGCAACAGGCATACCATTCTCGTAGTTCCTCTTTCTATGTTACCTGTCCCTTTTCCCCGAGGGATATTGACACGTGTCTGAGAGGATCGAGTTTTATACCATATATTTGGTGGAGCAGCAGGGGATTGATTGGAGTGTTTGAGAAGAGACATTTGGGAGCAGCGGTTGGGTTGTTCCTGTTCTGTCTTTTTCGGTGGTTTGGGGATTATTTGCACCCGTTCACGGGAATCCCATTCCTGGCTCTCCAACCCCTCTCTTGTGGTCCGGCGATCTTTGGACACGCAGGCAACTGGACTGTGGCTGTCAAGAGACCAACATGGCTACCCTCCCTGGCACGACGGTGCCCGAAGGGGTAGACCCCGCGTCCCTTGACGCATCCCTGGTCACCGCGGGGGACGGTGCCCAACCCGGCGTTCTCCCTACGGGTGAAGCAGACCTGGGTGTGACATCCGGTAGCGGACTGGAGTCCACAGGCGGCCAAGCACCACCTGCTCCCGTTCCTCCGGCTGTTCCTCCTGTGGGAGCCACCCCGGGGTCAACGGCGTTTGAGTCCGCTCGCAGCAGACGTCTCCCTCCTGTCGGTTCTACTCCTCAACCTCCAGGGATAGCCCCTGGTGTGTTTACTCCTGGACCCACACATGGCAGTTGGGTGTGTACACCTCTTCCTGTGGGCACTAGCGATGCCAGAGGCACCGTTGTGACTGGTTCTACGGGTCTCCCTGAGACCTCGACTCCTGGGACCGGCCAAGCTTTTCGCCCCCTTGCATCCTATGCGGCGGGGAGCTCCAAGACCGGTAACCGGAGCAGCCGGAGGCGTCGGCGCCGTCGTCGTCGCTCTAGCACCAGCGAGACCAGTTCCTCCAGCTCTGAGGAGGGATATGATTGGGAGGCATCTCCCGGTCCCACCTGGCGCAGGCTAGTCGATTTTGACTTCCCTGCCCACCAAGTGGGAGATGCCACCCTGAACAAGGTCACGTATTGGGGTAACTACCGGCTGGAGAACCAAGACCAAGGTTACACCCGGAAGATGGCCAAGAAGATGGCGTCCCTGAACCGGCGAATGCAGCCGAGCTTCGGGGGACATCCTAAGTTCTCCGGGAAGAGACCGGCGCTTATCTTTGCCTTCCTGCGCCGGTTCGTCAAGGCATGCAATGACAACGATGTGTCCGAGGGCAAGGCTCTCTACCTCCTGGTTAACTTCATGACCGGAGATGCGGAACAGCTGTTCGCGCAGGTTCTACCAGACTCAGCCGGACACATCGTCGGGCGTACCGTTGGGAGCTATCCGGAAGCGGTCAACTGGCTCCTGACCAACTACGCTGACGCGGACTCTCTGCGTAAAGCAGTGGGCAAGTTGAATCGGGCAACCACGGAACGACAAGAGACTCCAGAGGCCTTCGCCCGCCGTTTCCGGGAGATGAGCGAGGCTTGTGGCAACGTTGACCCTGAGGACAGGCTCAAGATGATCTCCTCGGAAGGGCTTCCTGAATATCTTCAAGTGGATGCGGAGAACTACAACCAGGAACATCAAGAACATACCTTCCAGCAGTTGATGGCCTACACCCAGGGCAAGTACCGGCAAGCCAGGGCCCTCCAAGCTCCCATGGTATCAACTCCCAAGCCGTTGTCGCGAGTTCGACCCGGACCCGACAAGTATAAGGGAGGTGATAGCCCTGTACAGGTACTCGCGGTTGACGAGGCCTCACCCATGGGGTCAGGGGACAAGTGGGGCGGCTTCATTTCTAAGGAGCAACCATCTCTGGTCGCCCCCAAGCAAGTCAAGAACCAGCGGTTCCGGTCTTGTTGGCTGTGCCAGAAGGAGGATCACATGTCCTACCAGTGCCCCACCATTCCCAAGGATCTCCAGGAGAAACTCAAGCGTGAAGGACTAGTGTTTTCAATGGCGGTCAACTGGGCTGACCGGCGAGCACCCTCCAAGATGGACAAGGCACAGGTACACGCAATCCGAGTGGCAACCTTACAGAGCATCACGGAGGCTCTGGCAAGGGAAACTCCTACGGACTTTGACCTGGAGACCGAAACCTCTAAGGAATCCTCAGACCCGGGAAACGAGTAGGGCAGGCGCTCTCCCCAAGTGTCTTCCCGAACCTCCGACGGCAGGGTACTTCTACCCGCTCTCCCCTTGCGTGCCGGGAAAAACGACGGCAGTTACCTGCTCAACTGGTAGCCGCCTGGACACCCTGTTTGTTCAAGGGGACCTTGCTCGTCCTGCGTAAGGAAAACCTCAAGATTAATGCTCGTATGCGTGTGGGGGATAGCCTCCCCCAAGCTGTTACGCCGGTGGTTGACACGGGAGCCGTACCAAGCGTCATCACTGAGAACCTGTTACCTCCGGGCTGGCGTCGACATGCCTGGAGAGCGCCTACCAGAACCCACATTGTCGACGCTTCGGGTCAAACCCTACGACCGCTTGGCCGTCTTCCTGTCGCCATCTATGTCAACAATGAACCAATGCTTTTTCCCTTTCTAGTAGTCAAGACCCTATCAGTCCCCCTCATCCTAGGCTGGGACTTCCAGAAGCAGCATGTCAAGAGCATCCTACCCGGAGAAGGGAAGGTGCAGTTCAACCATGGGTTTGTGTCACCGGTATTGGAGCATCTGGACGCCAAGGTTCGCGTAGCCAAGAGCAAGAGGGAACGCATCCCACCCTCTACCTTGACTCTCTTTAAACCGGTGCTCCTACCTCCTCGCTCGGAGACCAAGGTTCAAGTAACGACCCGGATTGCAGGTCAATGCCTGATCTACGGACGTAAGGAATTTCTGGCGAAACACCGGTTATACTTGGCCCACGGACATCACAAGAAGGTAGAATGGCACACCCCGTTCTCGGTGCTAATCGTCAACGTGAGCCGGAAGCCAATAACCCTCGCCAAGGGCACCCGAGTTGGTACAGCAGAGCCTTACCGGGGATCCGCCCGTGCTATGAGCAAGGAAGACCTCCTGAACCTGCAACAAGAACTGGCATCCAACTTGACGGCCTTATACGTACCTCCGAAACAAGAGCAGGCTGGCAGCGCTACTCCGAAACCCGAACAAGCACCACCCGGGATGCTGAAGGTCAAACAAGAAAATGTTCCTCCCGACTTGAAGGAGGCACTGGAGAAGCTTCTCCAGGAATATCGGCACCTGTGGTCTGGAGAGCTGGGCAAGATGGACGCCACTCTACACCGGATGCAACTCAAGCCGGAAGCTAAGCCAGTGCACATGCAACCATATCGGGCTGGACCTCATCGCCGGGATGAGATTGAGAAGCAGGTTAACAAGATGCTCAAGATGGATGTTATCGAGCCGTCTGATGGCGAGTGGGCTTTCCCGGTGGTAGTCGTCCCGAAAACCGGCGGTCACTTCCGTTTCTGCGTTGACTACCGGCGCCTGAACGAGATGACAGTCAAGGACGTATACCCGATACCCCAGATGGATGATTGCATCGACTTTCTTGGTGATGCCACCCTCTTCTCGACACTGGATTGTAATGCCGGTTACTGGCAGATCCCTCTGGCTGACGAGGACAAGGACAAGACCACCTTCACGTGCCACCTGAGACTATTCCGGTGCAAGCGTCTTCCTTTTGGTCTCACCAATGCTCCGGCAACCTTCCAGAGAGCCATCGACATCATCCTGTCGGGGCTAACGTGGAGAACATGTTTGGTCTACCTGGACGACATTATCGTTTTCTCCAAGACCCCAGCGGAACACCTGGAGCACCTTCGGGAGGTCCTGGCCCTCCTGTCCAAGGCTGGAGTTACCCTCAAGGCCGAGAAGTGCCACCTGTTTGAGACTGAGGTGGAGTATCTGGGGCACGTGCTGAGTCCGGGGGAGCTCCGAGTCAATGAGAAGAACATCAAGGCCCTCCGGCATGCACGGCAACCCAAAACCCAGACGGAACTCAAGAGCTTCCTGGGTATGTGCAACGTCTACCGCCGGTTCGTACGGGACTGTGCTCTGATTGGCCGGCCACTGACCAAGCTGACCAGCAAGAAGCTTCCCGCACAACTCCCGGTGTTCGACGAGAAGCAGACCGCGGCCTTCGAAGAGCTCAAAAAACGCCTGACCACCACTCCAGTACTGGCGTTACCCAAGCGGGAGGGCCAGTTTGTCCTGGAGACTGATGCCTGTGGCGTCCAGGTGGGGTGCTCTCTACTCCAGCAGCAACCTGATGGGCACTTCCTCCCGATAGGCTACTACAGTCGCGTCTTGACTCCAGCCGAGAAGAACTATTCCACGACGGAGCGCGAGTGCTTGGCAGTCGTCTGGGCTTGCTTCCTGTTACGGCCATATCTTGAAGGACAAGAGTTCCTCATCCGGACGGACCACGCCAGCCTAAGGTGGCTGCTATGTATGGACAGCAGTCAAGGAAAGGTCGCCCGGTGGCGCCTATGCCTTTCGGAGTTCAAGTACAAGGTGTGCACCAGAGCAGGGAGGGAGCACCACTGCGCCGACACCATGTCCCAGCTGGAGACTCCTGCAGCCGATACCGGTCCTATCCCGGAGGAAATACCTTGCTTCATCCTCCCGAATGTCGGACGTGGCTGGCACGCTCCCCTGTATGAGACACCTGAAGCTCATCAACCGGTGACCATTCACCGGATGCTGGAGGCACAACTGACGGATCCTCAATGCTTGGAGCTTCGCCACCAAATGGACCTGAACCGGAACAGTCGTTTCTCCGAGTCTACAGATGGACTCCTAGTACGGGTGTCACTCTTCGATGGGGCCACTCAAGTCTACGTACCCCGGAGTCTACGAGCTGACATCCTACGCCTGGAGCACTCGTCTCCCCAGGCCGGACATCCTGGTATCAATCGGATGTATGCTTCCATGAGACGACACTATTACTGGGAAACCATGGCCAGTGACGTCCATAAGTACCTGGAGGCTTGTGTTTCGTGTGCAAGGAACCGGTTGTCACAGAGGAAGAAAACTTCTAAGCTACGCCTATTCCCTGCGGTGGAGCCCTTTGCAAGCTTAAGCATGGACATCCTGGGGCCCCTACCTGAAACATCCAGTGGCAACATATACCTGCTCATTATTTGTGACCGGTCCTCCAAGTTCACTCGAGCAATCCCGCTGAGGACCATCACGGCTCTGGATGTCACGTCAGCCTTCTGCGAGTACTGGATAGCTGCCTACGGCCCTCCAGACTCCGTCTTAACCGACAACGGTCCCCAGTTTGCATCCCTGTTCTTCCAAGGAGCCTGTGACCTGATGGGCATCAAGAACTTGTACACCACGACGTACCACCCGCAAACGAACGGCCAGGTGGAACGATTCAACCGGACCCTAGTGGACATGCTACGGCACTACGTGGAGGAGCACCAAGAAGACTGGGACGAGCTCCTGGCTGTCCTCACTCTAGCCTACAACTCCCGAGTTCACCGGACAACGTGGGTCGCTCCACTCGACTTTGTCACCCCAAGGCGGCTGACCAACTTCTCCCTGGAAAGAATACCAGACGGTCTCCAGCCTGCACTGAAGTCAGGTCCCAAGGCAAAGGATGAGTTCCTGGAACAACTGAAGCTCCTGCTCCCCAGAGTCAAGGAGTCGATCTCGAAGACCCAGGAGCGATACAAGCGGGGCTATGACAAGGGCGTTCGGGAAAAGAACAAGGAACTGGGTGGTGGCGACTGGGTTTTTGTGGACAACCATAGCAAGACCCGGGGGAAGCTGGACTCTAAGACGGATGGACCTTATGAGATCCTGAATACGGACGGTTGGACCTTTCTTCTAGACGTGGATGGCTCCCCGTACCGGGTGAGCACCGACCATGTCACCCGAGCCCCACCGCCAAGCCAACGGGACTTGACCCGGCGCAAGCGGGCCGCAGTACCCTGGCTATCCCAAGAAGAAGGTCCGGAATATGTCTACGTCAAGTTTGTGGACCATGCCTGGAGAGACGGACGCTTGTACCTGCGA
Organism: Pyropia yezoensis; assembly: GCA_009829735.1. Classification (NCBI taxonomy): domain Eukaryota; phylum Rhodophyta; class Bangiophyceae; order Bangiales; family Bangiaceae; genus Pyropia; species Pyropia yezoensis. The sequence continues at coordinate 14,778,352 of CM020618.1, read as the reverse complement.
GTACGCTGGTTCGGTTTTAACCCGGCAGATGATACCTGGGAACCCTCAAACCGGCTACCCATCGCGGATGTCTGTGCCTACACGCGACGGAACGGGATAGAGGGCACTCCAGTGGCCAGAGCCGGCAAGATTCTGGAGTCGGACTCGGAGGAGGACCAAGAGGATGGGGCCAACCAAGACCCTCGGGACGAGCCGAGTTCATCCGCAACGGATGCGGAACAAGAGGATTGAGAAGAAGGGAACGGGTATATCAAGGAGAACACGCAATACAAGCATGGAACAATCAAGGAAAACAAGCACCCGCTCGGGCAACCCTTCTCTCCGCCTCTTCCCTCCTCGCTTCTCCCAAGACCCTCACCCTCCTTGCCTCCAACTACTACTCCCGGCGCGGACGCTGAGCCGCGGGAGTGTCCTCCAGCGCTGCCTCCGCGGCACGACGGGAACCGGAGGAAGACGGGATGACGTAGTGCGAGGGGCGCGGCGCATCCAGGTATGACGCCATCGGAGTAGTACCGGTAGTTGCCGGGCGCTCCCGCTCATCCAGATATGCCCGTCGGCGCCCCTGGAAGCCAGTGATGGCTTCTGACCACTGCTGGGCCAAGCCATGCCGCGTCAAGGTCGCCAGAAGTTCGCCAACCACCGGGCTGTCCGACATTTGGCCGCTGTCCGCGCAAGCAAACACCCGGTCAACCACGTTGTTCAAGACGCTGGCGTAAGTGCCCAGCACCAGGGAAGACCCGACGCCCTCAACCTGCACCGGAAGACGACCCAGCTGGTCTTCAATCATACCGACGTTGTACTGGTCGCATGTCGGGCCACCTTGGTTCAGGTACCAGTGAGGCACCCGGAAGCGGGTAAGGCGCAGAGTCGGCGCCGGAATCTCGAACCGCCCCGAGGATGACACCACCGGACGGTCCACAACGGCCCCCGAAACCGGAGTACCCAACTCCAGCGGAGGCACAGCGCCGCCGGCGTTGGAAGAAGGCGTCCGAGGCGGAGCGCCCGGAGTGGTAGGCGACCGCACGGTCACCCCCAGACTCGCCGCAGACAGGCGCGGTGCCGGAGGAGCTTGAAGTACCGGCACAGCCGGAACAGGGCGTGAACGCGCCGGCGACGGTTCAGGCGAGGCCACCGGGGCGACAGGTGCAACAGGAGGAAGCGGAGCCGCCGCAGACGCTTGACCGACCGCCGCGGCCCATCCCGACTCCTGCACCGGCGGCTCAACTGGCAGAAGATCAAGCGCGGCCGGGGCAGGAAAGCTACCTAGCTGCGGCCACGCCGGAAGCGGCGTCGCCAGCTGCACCTTGGCCGGAGAAGACTGGTAGACCACCTGCGCCCAACCGAAGCCATCCCGACGCGGGCGGTTCTGGTCGGCAATCGCGTTCAAGAAGTTCCGGTCATGCACCGGCACCAGACGCCGGAAGTCAATCATCGCCTGGAAGAGCCCCTTGTACTCTTCGTCCTGGCTGCACAGGAAGTCGACGGTCAACTTGTCGACAATCCAGACCATCAGGAGGTCAGGGAGGAACCAAAGCCGGTTGGACACCAAGGCCTCGTGGAGCCAGTGGTTGGCCGCCAAGACTGTCATCTCGGACGTGTACATCATGTACGGGATCGAGTGGAAGAAGCCCTTGATCGACGCCTGAGTCAAGGCGTCCAAGAAGTACCAGGTGAAGGGGATGCTGGAAGGAGCAAACCCGACCGGGATCTCGACTTCCTGCTGCTGCGGGATGACCTTGGGGTAGTACGCCGCCCGGTTAGCATTGTCCAGCTTCCAGAACTCCAGATGGTTGCAGCTCACGAGGAAGTCACGCTGACGGCCGCGTCGCTCGCCTTGCTCCCGTGCCGGCGACAACTTGGAGTACTTCCGGGTCAGGAAAGGCGGCTCCAGAGTGACCATGCTCGGACGGGGATCGCAGTTCAGGCTCCCCGACCCCTTGAGCGCTTCGTCCCAGACCTTGAGCGCCCGGTGGACGTACCCTTCCTCCTCCGGCCACCGGAGAACGGACGCGGACACGCGACGCTCGGTCAAGGGTAGATCCAGCACCAGCGCGAAGGGGAGATCCTCCAGGCGAGCAACCCAAGAGGAACCCGAGAAGCTCTGGGAGCGGTCTTGTGCCAGGCGCATCTGGTCCGCCGTGTGAAGACGAGCCTTATCCATCTCGGTCAGGACCCCGCGCTGGAGTTCCTTGCGCCAGATGTCCAAGCAATCCTGCTGGCACTGCGCAGCGCCGGCGCTGCTGATCACCGTGGAGTAACGCCGGGCCGCCAGAGGGTCCTGCCCAAGAAGCATCTCCGGGAGACCCACCGGGGGGGTCTCGACCGGGTGCATCTCAGAAGCCGGGGGAACCCGACCCGTCCCCCCTCCGTAGCGACCGGCGCCGGCACCGACACCCGAGGAACCGAAGGCAGGAGAGGGGCGCGACTACCCGATTTCTCCTCCGCAACACTCACCGCCTGAACCACGGGCCCAGCTTGGATCTCGGAACTGGACATGACATCCAGACTCCGGGGGAACGAGAGGGCCAAGGTTAAGGAGAGAAGGGGGGCAGAGAACCGGAGCAGGTGATCGTGACCAGGGTGAAGACGCTCGACCTCGGCACCGATGTGGACGTGCTCGAGGCTGTGCACGGTGGCACCTGGTTCGGCCGGAGGACGTGCCGGACTAGGGAGGGAGCTCTGTCGCATCCCTGGCCCCGACTTGGCGCCGACCCGGGACTGCAACCAGAGGGCACCAGGTGCCAGAACACGCCCGCCGTGTGGTGATGGTTGGCGGCCGTGGCCCGTGCCGGGCACTGGGATGCGGTGGACTACACTATCCACACGTGAGAGAGGGATTGCTGATGGGTTTTTGCATACTTGTGAGGGACTTGATTTGAGAGAATTTGAGTGTGAGATTAGTGAGTGGGAATAGAATTAGTAGTGATAGTGGCCCCCGACCTGACGAGGTTAGACTCGGGTCGGGGCCACTCGGGGTTATGGGGGGGCTACCTGGCCAACGTGCCGAGGCTCCCCCAGATGCACGTTAAGAGGGACAGCGAGGCGCCCTTGGCCCGCGGCCTCAGGAAAAAGACAACTGCGCGTTTGCTTTCCTCTTCCCCGTGTGCACTACCGTGCGTATCTGTTTGCTCTGCGAGCAGGCACGTGAGGCAACAGGCGTACCATTCTCGTAGTTCCCCTTTCTATGTTACCTGTCCCTTTCCCCCGAGGGATATTGACACGTGTCTGAGAGGATCGAGTTTCATACCACACGGGGGTGGAGACTGACTCTCTTGATGAACGTATGGAGGGCACCTCCTACGGTGTAGCGCCCGCCGGGACTTCCGGCGGGGGCTCCGCGGTTGCTCCGGGGGATGGGACTCCCGCGTCACCCGGCTTTGGGTTGGCGGCGGGATCTCCCCCGGAGGCGGGCCGCGTCATCCCACGTGAGGCCTTGGGGCGGTGGTTTTACCCCGCTTGGCCTCTATATCATATATGCGACTTGGACAAGCACGTGCAGCACGGCGATCGAACGCGGCACATCGAGGAAGAAGGAAGGAGTGGCGCTTGTGGGGATCTTGATTGAGCAGGTTTGAGCCAGCGATTTCATGCCTGTGTGGGTGGGAAGGGCTGACGGCACAGAGAGACGAGACGACGGATAGAAATCACAAATCTTTGTTAGGTCGGCGCCTGGGCCGCTAGTGTGCGTTTGCGGCACCAAGTCGATTATGCTCTGACCTGGTCGCAGAATCGTCCGGACTGGGTAGTATGGGATCTCTGGGGGGGGTTCGATGGATCTCAGCGTGTGTCGAGTGAGATCTTGAGGCAGGATCCGCTTCTCTGATGGCAACAGGACAGAATCAGAGCCGAGGGAGAGGCCCTTTGTCGTGAATGAGCTCGGTGGTGAGCGTGGGCGTGGGGAACTGCGTGGCCGTGACGGGATGCCTCCAGGTAGCCCTTGCCTATTGAGCTTAGGACGAGGTGTGGGGACGTCGCTCAAGCGCAAACCTTCCCGACGACGAGATCTGGCAGCGCCAGAACAATTCATCGGACGGGCTGGGAGTGTCATTTCTACGATTGAGCCGCTCAATGATCGTTGTGGGGGAGTCCGTTTTCACAGAGCCGGAGGCCGCAGGCTGTCCACCTCCAGTCATCCGCGGCTCGTTCATTGGCGTGGCTACGAGGCAGTTTATTAAGTTTGTATTGCACTGACATGCATGCAAAGACAATGCAGTTCAACGGAAGACGTGCATTGCAGCACAGGAGTCTGTCGAGTAGTTGTTGGCGCACGATTGCGAGCTACAGGGGATTGCAACGATTGTAACCCGTTGCAGCGGCAAAGATCGGAGATTTGTGGTATAAAACTCGATCCTCTCAGACACGTGTCAATATCCCTCGGGGGAAAGGGACAGGTAACACAGAAAGGGGAACTACGAGAATGGTATGCCTGTTGCCTTACGTGCCTGCTCGCAGAGCAAACAGATACGCACGGTAGTGCACACGGGGAAGAGGAAAGCAAACGCGCAGTTGTCTTTTTCCTGAGGCCGCGGGCCAAGGGCGCCTCGCTGTCCCTCTTAACGTGCATCTGGGGGAGCCTCGGCACGTTGGCCAGGTAGCCCCCCCATAACCCCGAGTGGCCCCGACCCGAGTCTAACCTCGTCAGGTCGGGGGCCACTATCACTACTAATTCTATTCCCACTCACTAATCTCACACTCAAATTCTCTCAAATCAAGTCCCTCACAAGTATGCAAAAACCCATCAGCAATCCCTCTCTCACGTGTGGATAGTGTAGTCCACCGCATCCCAGTGCCCGGCACGGGCCACGGCCGCCAACCATCACCACACGGCGGGCGTGTTCTGGCACCTGGTGCCCTCTGGTTGCAGTCCCGGGTCGGCGCCAAGTCGGGGCCAGGGATGCGACAGAGCTCCCTCCCTAGTCCGGCACGTCCTCCGGCCGAACCAGGTGCCACCGTGCACAGCCTCGAGCACGTCCACATCGGTGCCGAGGTCGAGCGTCTTCACCCTGGTCACGATCACCTGCTCCGGTTCTCTGCCCCCCTTCTCTCCTTAACCTTGGCCCTCTCGTTCCCCCGGAGTCTGGATGTCATGTCCAGTTCCGAGATCCAAGCTGGGCCCGTGGTTCAGGCGGTGAGTGTTGCGGAGGAGAAATCGGGTAGTCGCGCCCCTCTCCTGCCTTCGGTTCCTCGGGTGTCGGTGCCGGCGCCGGTCGCTACGGAGGGGGGACGGGTCGGGTTCCCCCGGCTTCTGAGATGCACCCGGTCGAGACCCCCCCGGTGGGTCTCCCGGAGATGCTTCTTGGGCAGGACCCTCTGGCGGCCCGGCGTTACTCCACGGTGATCAGCAGCGCCGGCGCTGCGCAGTGCCAGCAGGATTGCTTGGACATCTGGCGCAAGGAACTCCAGCGTGGGGTCTTGACCGAGATGGAAAAGAATCGCCTTCATACGGCGGACCAGATGCGCCTGGCACAAGACCGCTCCCAGAGCTTCTCGGGTTCCTCTTGGGTTGCTCGCCTGGAGGATCTCCCCTTCGCGCTGGTGCTGGATCTACCCTTGACCGAGCGTCGCGTGTCCGCGTCCGTTCTCCGGTGGCCGGAGGAGGAAGGGTACGTCCACCGAACGCTCAAGGTCTGGGACGAGGCGCTCAAGGGGTCGGGGAGCCTGAACTGCGATCCCCGTCCGAGCATGGTCACTCTGGAGCCGCCTTTCCTGACCCGGAAGTACTCCAAGTTGTCGCCGGCACGGGAGCAAGGCGAGCGACGCGGCCGTCAGCGTGACTTCCTCGTGAGCTGCAACCATCTGGAGTTCTGGAAGCTGGACAATGCTAACCGGGCGGCGTACTACCCCAAGGTCATCCCGCAGCAGCAGGAAGTCGAGATCCCGGTCGGGTTTGCTCCTTCCAGCATCCCCTTCACCTGGTACTTCTTGGACGCCTTGACTCAGGCGTCGATCAAGGGCTTCTTCCACTCGATCCCGTACATGATGTACACCTCTGTGATGACGGTCTTGGCGGCCAACCACTGGCTCCACGAGGCCTTGGTGTCCAACCGGCTTTGGTTCCTCCCTGACCTCCTGATGGTCTGGATTGTCGACAAGTTTACTGTCGACTTCCTGTGCAGCCAGGACGAAGAGTACAAGGAGCTCTTCCAGGCGATGATTGACTTCCGGCGTCTGGTGCCGGTGCATGACCGGAACTTCTTGAACGCGATTGCCGACCAGAACCGCCCGCGTCGGGATGGCTCAGGTTGGGTGCCGGTGGTCTACCAGTCCTCTCCGGCCAAGGTGCAGCCGGCGACGCCGCTTCCGGCGTGGCCGCAGCTAGGCAGCTTTCCTGCTCCGGTCGCCCTCGATCTTCTGCCAACTGGGCCGCCGGTGCAGGAGTCGGGATGGGCCGCGGCGGTCGGTCGGCGTCTGCGGCGGCTCCGCTTCCTCCTGTTGCACCTGTCGCCCCGGTGGCTTCGCCTGGACCGTCGCCGGCGCGTTTGCGTTCTGCTCCGTTTGTGCCGGTGCTTCAAGCTCCTCCGGCACCGCGCCTGTCTGCAGCGAGTCTGGGAGTGGCCGTGCGGTCGCCGACTACTCCGGCCGTTCTACCTCGGGCGCCTTCTTCCAACGTCGGCGGCCCTGTGCCTCCTCTTGAGTTGGGGACTCCGGTTTTCGGGGCTGTCGTGGACCGTCCGGTAGTGGCATCCTCGGGGCGGTTCGAGATCCCGGCGCCGACTCTACGCCTTACCCGCTTCCGAGTGCCTGACTGGTACCTGAACCAAGGTGGCCCGACATGCGACCAGTACGACGTCGGTATGATTGAAAACCAGCTGGGTCGTCTTCCGGTGCAGGTTGAGGGCGTCGGGTCTTCCCTGGTGCTGGGCACTTACGCCAGCGTCTTGAACAACGTGGTTGACCGGGTGTTTGCTTGCGCGGACAGCGGCCAAATGTCGGACAGCCCGGTGGTTGGCGAACATCTGGCGACTTTGACGCGGCATGGCTTGGCCCAGCAGTGGTCGGAGACCTTCACTGGCTTCTAGAGGCGCCGACAGGCATATCAGGATGAGCGGGAGCGCCCGGCAACTACCGGTACTACTCCGATGGCGTCATACCTGGATGCGCCGCGCCCACCGCACAACGTCATCCCGCCTTCCTCCGGTTCCCTTCATGCCGCAGAGGCAGCGCTGGAGGACGCTCCCGCGGCGCAGCATCCGCGCTGGGAGTAGTACTTGGAGGCAAGTAGGGTGAGAGTCTTGGGAGGAGCGAGGAGGGAAGAGGCGGAGAGAAGGGTTCCTCGAGCGGGTGCTGGTTTTTCTTGATAGTTCCATGCTTGCATTGCGTGTTTTCCTTGATATACCCGTTCCCTTCTTCTCAATGCTCTTGTTCCGCGTCCATTGCGGGTGAGCTCGGCTCGTCCCGTGGGTCTTAATCAGCCCCTTCCTTCTGGTCATCCTCCGAGTCCGACTCCAGAATCTTGCCGGCTCTGGCCACTGGAGTGCCCTCAATTCCGCTCCGTCTCGTCTAGGCGCAGACGTCCGCGATGGGTAACCGGTTTGAGGGTTCCCAGGTATCATCTGCCGGGTTAAAACCAAACCAGCGTGCTCGCAGGTACAAGCGCCCGTCCCTCCAGGCATGGTCGACAAACTTGACGTGGACATATTCCCGGCCTTCTTCTTGAAATAGCCAGGATACTGCCGCCTGCTTGCGCCGGGTCAAGTCCCGTTTGCTTGGCGGTGGGGCTCGGGTGACATGGTCGGTGCTCACCCGGTACGGGGAGCCGTCCACGTCCAGGAGGAAGGTCCAGCCATCCGTATTCAGGATCTCATAAGGTCCCTCCGTCTTAGAGTCCAGCTTCCCCCGGGTCTTGCTATGGTTGTCCACAAAAACCCAGTCGCCACCACCCAGTTCCTTGTTCTTTTCCCGGACTCCCTTGTCATAGTCCCGCTTGTATCGCTCCTGGGTCTTCGAGGTTGACTCCTTGACTCTGGGGAGCAGGAGCTTCAGTTGTTCCAGGAACTCATCCTTTGCCTTGGGACCTGACTTCAGTGCAGGCTGGAGACCGTCTGGTATTCTTTCCAGGGAGAAGTTGGTCAGCCGCCTTGGGGTGACAAAGTCGAGTGGAGCGACCCACGTTGTCCGGTGAACTCGGGAGTTGTAGGCTAGAGTGAGGACAGCCAGGAGCTCGTCCCAGTCTTCTTGGTGCTCCTCCACGTAGTGCCGTAGCATGTCCACTAGGGTCCGGTTGAATCGTTCCACCTGGCCGTTCGTTTGCGGGTGGTACGTCGTGGTGTACAAGTTCTTGATGCCCATCAGGTCACAGGCTCCTTGGAAGAACAGGGATGCAAACTGGGGGCCATCTGTTAAGACGGAGTCTGGAGGGCCGTAGGCAGCTATCCAGTACTCGCAGAAGGCTGACGTGACATCCAGGGCCGTAATGGTCCTCAGCGGGATCGCCCGAGTGAACTTGGAGAACCGGTCACAAATAATGAGCAGTTATATGTTGCCGCTGGATGTTTCAGGTAGGGGCCCCAGAATGTTCATGCTCAAGCTGGCAAAGGGCTCCGCCGCAGGGAATAGGCGTAGCTTAGAAGTTTTCTTCCTCTGTGACAACCGGTTCCTTGCACACGAAACACAAGCCTCCAGGTGCTTATGGACGTCGCTGGCCATGGTTTCCCAGTAGTAATGTCGTCGCATTGAAGCATACATCCGATTGATACCAGGATGTCCGGCCTGGAGAGACGAGTGCTCCAGGCGTAGGATGTCAGCTCGTAGACTCCGGGGTACGTAGACTTGAGTTGCCCCATCGAAGGGTGACACCCGTACCAGGAGTCCATCTGTAGACTCGGAGAAACGACTGTTCCGGTTCAGGTCCATTTGGTGGCGAAGCTCCAAGCATTGAGGATCCGTCAGTTGTGCCTCCAGCATCCGGTCAATGGTTACCGGTTGATGAGCTTCAGGTGTCTCATACAGGGGAGCGTGCCAGCCACGTCCGACATTCGGGAGGATGAAGCAAGGTATTTCCTCCGGGATAGGACCGGTGTCGGCTGCAGGAGTCTCCAGCTGGGACATGGTGTCGGCGCAGTGCTGCTCCCTTCCTGCTCTGTTGCGCACCTTGTACTTGAATTCCGAGAGGCGTAAGCGCCACCAGGCGACCCTTCCTTGGCTGCTGTCCATGCATAGCAGCCACCTTAGGCTGGCGTGATCCGCCCGGATGAGGAACTCTTGTCCTTCAAGATATGGCCGTAACAGGAAGCAAGCCCAGACGACTGCCAAGCACTCGCGCTCCGTCGTGGAATAGTTCCTCTCGGCTGGAGTCAAGACGCGACTGTAGTAGCCTATCGGGAGGAAGTGCCCATCAGGTTGCTGCTGGAGTAGAGAGCACCCCACCTGGACGCCACAGGCATCAGTCTCCAGGACAAACTGGCCCTCCCGCTTGGGTAACGCCAGTACTGGAGTGGTGGTCAGGCGCCTCTTGAGCTCTTCGAAGGCCGCGGTCTGCTTCTCGTCGAACACCGGGAGTTGTGCGGGAAGCTTCTTGCTGGTCAGCTTGGTCAGTGGCCGGCCAATCAGAGCACAGTCCCGTACGAACCGGCGGTAGACGTTGCACATACCCAGGAAGCTCTTGAGTTCCGTCTGGGTTTTGGGTTGCCGTGCATGCCGGAGGGCCTTGATGTTCTTCTCATTGACTCGGAGCTCCCCCGGACTCAGCACGTGCCCCAGATACTCCACCTCAGTCTCAAACAGGTGGCACTTCTCGGCCTTGAGGGTAACTCCAGCCTTGGACAGGAGGGCCAGGACCTCCCGAAGGTGCTCCAGGTGTTCCGCTGGGGTCTTGGAGAAAACGATAATGTCGGCCAGGTAGACCAAACATGTTCTCCACGTTAGCCCCGACAGGATGATGTCGATGGCTCTCTGGAAGGATGCCGGAGCATTGGTGAGACCAAAGGGAAGACGCTTGCACCGGAATAGTCCCAGGTGGCACGTGAAGGTAGTCTTGTCCTTGTCCTTGTCAGCCAAAGGGATCTGCCAGTAGCCGGCATTACAATCTAGCGTCGAGAAGAGGGTGGCATCACCAAGAAAGTCGATGCAATCATCCATCTGGGGTATCGGGTATACATCCTTAACTGTCATCTCGTTCAGGCGCCGGTAGTCAACGCAGAAACGGAAGTGACCGCCAGGTTTTAGGACGACTACCACCGGGAAAGCCCACTCTCCATCAGACGGATCGATGACATCCATCTTGAGCATCTTGTTAACCTGCTTCTCAATCTCATCCCGGCGATGAGGCCCAGCCCGGTACGGTTGCAGGTGTACTGGCTTGGCTTCCGGCTTGAGTTGCATCCGGTGTAGAGTGGCGTCCATCTTGCCCAGCTCTCCAGACCACAGGTGCCGATATTCCTGGAGAAGCTTCTCCAGTGCCTCCTTCAAGTCGGGAGGAACATTTTCTTGTTTGACCTTCAGCATCCCGGGTGGTGCTTGTTCGGGTTTCGGAGTAGCGCTGCCAGCCTGCTCTTGTTTCGGAGGTACGTATAAGGCCGTCAAGTTGGATGCCAGTTCTTGTTGCAGGTTCAGGAGGTCTTCCTTGCTCATAGCACGGGCGGATCCCCGGTAAGGCTCTGCTGTACCAACTCGGGTGCCCTTGGCGAGGGTTATTGGCTTCCGGCTCACGTTGACGATTAGCACCGAGAACGGGGTGTGCCTTTCTACCTTCTCGTGATGTCCGTGGGCCAAGTATAACCGGTGTTTCGCCAGAAATTCCTTACGTCCGTAGATCAGGCATTGACCTGCAGTTCGGGTCGTTACTTGAACCTTGGTCTCCGAGCGAGGAGGTAGGAGGACCGGTTTGAAGAGAGTCAAGGTAGAGGGTGGGATGCGTTCCCTCTTGCTCTTGGCTACGCGAACCTTGGCGTCCAGATGCTCCAATACCGGTGACACAAACCCATGGTTGAACTGCACCTTCCCTTCTCCGGGTAGGATGCTCTTGACATGCTGCTTCTGGAAGTCCCAGCCTAGGATGAGGGGGACTGATAGGGTCTTGACTACTAGAAAGGGAAAAAGCATTGGTTCATTGTTGACATAGATGGCGACAGGAAGACGGCCAAGCGGTCGTAGGGTTTGACCCGAAGCGTCGACAATGTGGGTTCTGGTAGGCGCTCTCCAGGCATGTCGACGCCAGCCCGGAGGTAACAGGTTCTCAGTGATGACGCTTGGTACGGCTCCCGTGTCAACCACCGGCGTAACAGCTTGGGGGAGGCTATCCCCCACACGCATACGAGCATTAATCTTGAGGTTTTCCTTACGCAGGACGAGCAAGGTCCCCTTGAACAAACAGGGTGTCCAGGCGGCTACCAGTTGAGCAGGTAACTGCCGTCGTTTTTCCCGGCACGCAAGGGGAGAGCGGGTAGAAGTACCCTGCCGTCGGAGGTTCGGGAAGACACTTGGGGAGAGCGCCTGCCCTACTCGTTTCCCGGGTCTGAGGATTCCTTAGAGGTTTCGGTCTCCAGGTCAAAGTCCGTAGGAGTTTCCCTTGCCAGAGCCTCCGTGATGCTCTGTAAGGTTGCCACTCGGATTGCGTGTACCTGTGCCTTGTCCATCTTGGAGGGTGCTCGCCGGTCAGCCCAGTTGACCGCCATTGAAAACACTAGTCCTTCACGCTTGAGTTTCTCCTGGAGATCCTTGGGAATGGTGGGGCACTGGTAGGACATGTGATCCTCCTTCTGGCACAGCCAACAAGACCGGAACCGCTGGTTCTTGACTTGCTTGGGGGCGACCAGAGATGGTTGCTCCTTAGAAATGAAGCCGCCCCACTTGTCCCCTGACCCCATGGGTGAGGCCTCGTCAACCGCGAGTACCTGTACAGGGCTATCACCTCCCTTATACTTGTCGGGTCCGGGACGAACTCGCGACAACGGCTTGGGAGTTGATACCATGGGAGCTTGGAGGGCCTTGGCTTGCCGGTACTTGCCCTGGGTGCAGGCCGTCAACTGCTGGAAGATATGTTCTTGATGTTCCTGGTTGTAGTTCTCCGCATCCACTTGAAGATATTCAGGAAGCCCTTCCGAGGAGATCATCTTGAGCCTGTCCTCAGGGTAAACGTTGCCACAAGCCTCGTTCATCTCCCGGACACGACAGGCGAAGGCCTCTGGAGTCTCTTGTCTCTCCATGGTTGCGTGGTTCAGCCTGCCGACTGCCTTACGCAGGGAGTCCCCGTCAGCGTAGTTGGACAGAACCCAGTTGACCGCTTCCGGATAGCTCCCAACGGTACGCCCAACAATGTGTCCGGCAGAGTCTGTTACAACCTGTGCAAACCGCTGTTCCGCTTCTCCGGTCATGAAGTTAACGAGGAGGTAGAGAGCCTTGCCCTCGGACACATCGTTGTCGTTGCATGCCTTGACAAACCGGCGCAGGAAGGCAAAGATAAGCGCCGGTCTCTTCCCGGAGAACTTAGGATGTCCCCCGAAGCTCGGCTGCATTCGCCGGTTCAGGGACGCCACCTTCTTGGCCATCTTCCGGGTGTAACCTTGGTCTTGGTTCTCCAGCCGGTAGTTACCCCAATACGTGACCTTGTTCAGGGTGGCATCTCCCACTTGGTGGGCAGGGAAGTCAAAATCGACTAGCCTGCGCCGGGTGGGACCTGGAGATGCATCCCAGTCATATCCATCCTCAGAACTGGAGGAGCTGGTCTCGCTGGTGCTAGAGCGACGACGACGGCGCCGATGCCTCCGGCTGCTCCGGTTACCGGTCTTGGAGCTCCCCGCCGCATAGGATGCAAGGGGGCGAAAAGCTTGGCCGGTCCCAGAAGTCGAGGTCTCAGGGAGACCCGTAGAACCAGTCACAACGGTGCCTCTGGCATCGCTAGTGCCCACAGGAAGAGGTGTACACACCCAACTGCCATGTGTGGGTCCAGGAGTAAACACACCAGGGGCTATCCCTGGAGGTTGAGGAGTAGAACCGACAGGAGGGAGACGTCTGCTGCGAGCGGACTCAAACGCCGTTGACCCCGGGGTGGCTCCCACAGGAGGAACAGCCGGAGGAACGGGAGCAGGTGGTGCTTGGCCGCCTGTGGACTCCAGTCCGCTACCGGATGTCACACCCAGGTCTGCTTCACCCGTAGGGAGAACGCCGGGTTGGGCACCGTCCCCCGCGGTGACCAGGGATGCGTCAAGGGACGCGGGGTCTACCCCTTCGGGCACCGTCGTGCCAGGGAGGGTAGCCATGTTGGTCTCTTGACAGCCACAGTCCAGTTGCCTGCGTGTCCAAAGATCGCCAGACCACAAGAGAGGGGTTGGAGAGCCAGGAATGGGATTCCCGTGAACGGGTGCAAATAATTCCCAAACCACAGAAAAAGGCAGACCAGGAACAACCCAACCGCTGCTCCCGAATGTCTCTTCTCAAACACTCCGATACTCCCCTGCTGCTCCACCAAATATGTGGTATAATACTCGATCCTCTCAGACACGTGTCAATATCCCTCGGGGGAAAGGGACAGGTAACACAGAATGGGGAACTGCGAGAGTGGTATGCCTGTTGCCTTACGTGCCTGCTCGCAGAGCAAACAGATACGCACGGTAGTGCACACGGGGAAGAGGAAAGCAAACGCGCAGTTGTCTTTTTCCTGAGGCCGCGGGCCAAGGGCGCCTCGCTGTCCCTCTTAACGTGCATCTGGGGGAGCCTCGGCACGTTGGCCAGGTAGCCCCCCCATAACCCCGAGTGGCCCCGACCCGAGTCTAACCTCGTCAGGTCGGGGGCCACTATCACTACTAATTCTATTCCCACTCACTAATCTCACACTCAAATTCTCTCAAATCAAGTCCCTCACAAGTATGCAAGAACCCATCGGAAATCCCTCTCTCACGTGTGGATGGCGTAGTCCACCGCATCCCAGTGCCGGGCACGGGCCACGGCCGCCAACCATCACCACACGGCGGGCGTGCTCTGGCACCTGGTGCCCTCTGGTTGCAGTCCCGGGTCGGCGCCTAGTCGGGGCCAGGGATGCTACAAGGTGCAACGCATCGCGCGTGGTTCCGGTCGCCGAAGATGATGAGGGGTTGACTGTTCTTCGCTGTGGCCGACTTGGCACAGCGATGAGTCGGGTATGGGACCGCCTACGGGAGAAGTATCCCCGTAGGGTCGGGTTCCCTGCCGGCTTCAGGACGGACCAGTTTGCCTTCCTGGACGATGACGAAGTCGTAGACGTACAGCGGGCCAAGGCCATGGTGGACCGCGGGGGAACTATCCCGGGTCCCGGCGACTTGCCGACCTTTACTTCGGACGCGGTGGCAGCTCGCCCCCCGTACCTTCTCGAGGCCGATCCGCACACTCATCACTTTGATGTGCGGATGGAGAAGGACTTCCGGCGAGGTCCCTACTTGGTGACCTCGGCTCAACTTGAGTTTCCGCAGCAGTCCGCTGCTAGTAAGGAGCAGTACTACCCCAAGATGCCCGAGTGGTGGCCTCAAGTTGAGGGCCCCTACGGGTTCCCTGCGTTGCTACCACGGTTGCTCGACCACTTCGGCTCCGTCATGTTGACGGCTAGCCCGGATCCCCTGTTGTGGGCCATGTTGGCAACCCAGTGGCTCCTCGAGGTCATGTCGACCTGGGTGTCTTGTGTTCAGCGGCGGGGGATGCTCTGCCATCTTCCGCTTCGGCTCATCCAAGGTTTGGAACAGCTCACCCCTCAGCTAGTTGCTGAGGGGTGCTCATCAGGACAACTCACTCTACTTTAGGAGATGCTCCGCCTCCACAAGTTCATCGAGTGGGAGAGCGTCGAGCACAAGTTTCGCCGCCCCACCCGCGGGCCCAAGGACGATGGCGCACTTCGCCAATTCGTATGGGTCGCTCGTGAACTTCACGACGGCCGTGTGGTACTACGAGAGGGGCTGGGCATCGGGGACTACCCGTATGCCCCGGGGGTGGATCGCCACACAGCGCCGCCCCCGGACAAGGCCATCGTGATGGCCGTGCCGGCTCACGCGGACAACCTGCTGGAGCAACATGGTTGGCCGTATTGTAACCCTAATATTAGGGGGGCTACTTCTAACCCTTAACTTTCAATTTGATAGTTCGTACTGGTCACGGTATCTGTAAGTTACGTATGACCAGAGGGACTTGCATCTTGGGGTGGAGGGTAGTTAGTAGTGTCTCCGAGGGTTTATAACGTGGGGGCCGGCGGCGAATCCACCGCCGGCCATGGTAGAACAACAAACCCCTCCCATTTGGGCTCCCATCTTGGTCCCGTGGCTTGCGCTCCAAGGACAGCAACCTTGGCCTCCCGGTGACGTTGGTGCCGATCCCTCTTGGTGAGTGTTCCCTGAGAGTGGACGTGCGACGGATCCCTATTGTGCTACATTGGTGGAGCAGCAGGGGACGGGTTTCCGTCACCCTTGTGGTGACGCCGTCTTCGGCCCTGGCACACGGACAGGGATCCGGTCCTTTTCTTGTACTCGTGGTGTTGCGACCTGATCGATTGTGTTGAGTTTTTACCTTTGACTGTGATCTACTGTTACTCTCCCCAATCTACCCCCTCGCTCTCTTATTCGTGGTGATTGTTACGTCGGTTGACTGATTGTGACTATGTCTACCCAAGAGACGGGGAACGTTCGAGATGACGGATCGGCGTCGACGCCGACTCCGGAGGTGACTACGGGAGCCGGGATTGGGAACCCGATCGACAACGTTGAGACGCCAATGCTTTCCGGTGCCGGATCGACGTTTGGCACGGCTCGGACGGCAGGAGGCGGGGGCCCGCCTCAACTGTCATCGACCGACCTCACTCCGCCGCCTCCTTCACCAGGGGATTCCCTGATGGCATCAATGGCCCGCATCGAGGCCCGGTTTTCCGGACTCGACGCTCGCCAGGAGCGGACGGAGGACGCGATGGCAGTGTTGATGTCAACACGCCACACGACGGGACCCCGTCGTGTTCCTTCCACACCAGTACGGTTCGAACCGGCCGGACCACTTTCGGAGTCCACCAGGGTCAACCCCGGTGTGGCTACTCCTGGACAACCCCCGGACACAATGGGGTATGAATCCGACTCGTCGGCAGAGTTGGAACGGAGCCACTCGGAGCGATACGCTCGGAGCACCCGAAGCGGACTCCGCGGACACGACCCGGCGGATACTTACGCCGGTGGAGAGTCGGTTATTGGAGGAGGGGGTACCCTCTCACAGTATCCCCACGACGAAGGAGGCCAGGCAACTCGGGTTCCCGAAGTGCCGACGCCTGAAGTACCATCTTCAGTGGTGGAAGCAATGACCGCGCAGGCAACTGCGAGCCTACTGAAGCGGATGGAGTCCGATGAGTTTGCTCATCAACTGGCTAAGCGACTGGATATCCAGGACGCTGACACGGAGATCGTCAACGAAGTCTTCAGGTCGGTACTGACTCCCGAACGTTATCGTTTGGAAGACCGATCTACCACCGTATCGGAATCGATGCGTAACACGTCGCACCGAGCGACCCGCTCTATGCAGACCTTTATGAAGGGAGTCCCTATGTTCGGGGGCCCCAACGGACGCCCGTTGGCAGTCATCGGCTTCTTGACTAGCTTCAAGGCAGCCGCGGACAAGGCCCTCGTTAACGAGGGGCTGGCGCTGGAGATCCTCCCGTTCTTTGTTGATGAACGGGTGCGAGGCATTCTTCGCCAGGCATCCCCGATGCCGGGACTGAGGGTCGCGGCCACCCCCATGGATTACCGTGGGATTCTCAAGGAGCTGCTGAGCAGTTACCTCAGCGAGGACAAGTGCGAGGACCACTACCGGGCCCTGCGCACTGCCACCGCCCAGAGCTGGGAGGATGAAGAGATGTTTGGACGCCGGATCCAAGAGCTCGACTACGAGCTGGGGAAGCTCCTCGGAGAAGGGGAGCTACGGGCCATCCTGTTCGCAGGAGTACCCAACTACGTGCGGATATCCGCTCGGGGAGCCAATACAGCCCGGACGAACTTCAGTCGACTGATGCATATGTGCAAGTCCGTAGGGGACGCCTACCGGGTTCGACACCCGGATTGTGCCTTGGCCCCGAAGCCCAAGGGTGAGGGAGGCAAGCCCAGTCTTACCCCGGTACCGAGGCAAGAGAAGGTGGAACGTAAGGCCGCACCAGTACTGGTGGCGACCGAACAGACCCCTACGGGCGAGGATGAACCTCTAGTTGACCAACAGGGCCACCTGTTGCTACCGGCGACGCCGGTGATTGATGAGCACGGTACGGTAGCGTACATCGCCCCGGCTGGGACCCAGTTCCAGGTCAACGAGGGAGCGGGACGGCGCGTCCCGTATGTGCGGACGACGGGGTATGCCCCGGTTACGGGTAACCCCCACCAGCCCCTGCCTACATGGGCAGTACGCACGGAGGCACCTCCGCAGATTGCGGGCCGACCCAACCGGTTGGGGGAGTCCATGTTCCGGTTGACCCAAGGACCCAAGGCCTACCAGGGAGCAGGCACTCGGGCGCCCGAGGGAGGCAACCGCAGCTACGGGGCTACCCCGATACGAACTCAAGGAGGGACCGGCACGTCCAGATGTATGTTGTGTGGGGATCCCCAGCACTGGGTGTCTTCCTGCCCACTCATCCCCGAGGAGTCTTGGCGGGCAGCGGCGCACCGCAAGGCATCCACCGGGGGGTATCCCGCCAGAGCACCCGGACCCGCACCGGGTAAGCAGCCAGCTCCAGGTGGAGTACTGGCCGTCGAGGAGGCACCTCCGCAGCCGGATGTCCCGGCGGACAGCACCTTACCAAGGGCGGGAAACGAGTAAGAGGAAGGATGACCGGGGGGCCCTGTGGTAACCCAAGCAAGCCACCCCGGAGTACCGCGGGGAAAGCCCCACGGAGAGCGCGGTTGAGCCGACGCCGCATCAACCCCCGGGTACACATTCCGGCCCCGACGACACGGCGTCAGGGGATTGATGACCAACCACCAAGGTTGGGAGGAGAGGACGGGAAGCCCCGTCACATGGAACCAGACAAGGGTCCTCAGGAGTTCAGGATGCCCGAGCTACACCGGATATCGGTGTAGGCCACGTGCTGTTTACCTTGGAGAACTTCAAGGTATCAGCCACACTGGGGGTTGACCCCCAGTCGACACGATCGTACTACCCTGTACTGGATACAGGGGCTGGACCCAACCTTATCCGGAAGGATACCCTCCCGGACAAGTGGCTTCCGCGAGTCAGAGTGACTCGGGGACCCACCATCAAGGACGCGAATGGTCGCCTCATTCGTACGACCGCAGCGATGTCGCTGCGGGTGACCATCGGGGAACTCACCACGGAAGTCGACTTCCTGGTGTGTGAGACCCTATCGGTGCCCTGCATACTGGGGTGCACCTTCATCAACGTTCACGTTGATGCAATCCGGCCAGGCCGGAGGACCGTCGAGCTTCAAGAAGCCGACGGGACGAAGCGAGGACACACGGCTATCGTCAGGGACCTGACGCTACAAGGGAGCCTCGTTAACGTGGCTGAGGTGTACGCAAGTGTCGAGCCGAAGACACTTCGGTTGGCCAAGCGAACTCGCTTTGAGCCGTTGTCGGAGACAGTCCTCCCGGTTAACTGTGACCTCGCAGGCATCTGAAGAGTCAAGTCCAACTTGAGGACGTACAAGCGCCATGGGTTGACCATGGCCAACGGTCTCATAGACCTCCCATCAGGAGGGTCGTCCCTCCTAGTGATGGCGAACTATCGCCGTAAGGCAGTCACCCTCCCGAAGGGAACTATCCTCGGGATTGCCGAGCTCTACGAAGGAGATATCCTTACCCCTGACAAGGAAGGTCGAGTGGACCCACTTGAGGTGCTGGCGGTCGCCGAGACCACCGAGCAACAGCAACCCGATGACGGGAAGCCTAGTCGACCATCATTACCGGCGGATATTCCGCCGAAGGACCAAGAAGCATTGAAGGCACTGGCCGAGGCTGACCTCGACCACCTTCCCCCTTCCGTAGCCGAAGAGGTACGACGGATGTTAAGAAAGCATGACGTCATGTGGACAGGCGGAGCCCTGGGTACCATTGGGGCAACCCAACATCGTGTTGACCTGGTACCAGGCGCACGCCCCGCCCGGTCACAACCGCACCGAGCGGGACCTATGCAACGAGAGATCGTTGATGGAGAAGTGAAGAGGATGAGTAAAGCGAAGGTGATACGACCTTCGATGTCGGAGTGGGGTGCCCCAGTCGTTATCGTACCGAAGAAGGATCAAACCCCTCGGTTTTGCATCGATTATCGACGCCTCAACTTGGTTACCAAGAAGGACTCCTACCCTTTACCAAGGATGGATGAATGCAACGACTCCCTGGGGGAAGCTACGGTGTCTACCACCATCGACTGCAATGCGGGATACTGGCAGATCACGGTGGCGGACGAGGATATCCCCAAGACGGCATTCGTCTGTCACAGTGGAGTGTACGAGTTCCTAAGGATGCCCTTCGGATTGTCCAACGCCCCCGCTACATTCCAGCGGGCTATCGACATTATACTGTCGGGGGTGAAGTGGCGTAACTGCCTAGTGTACCTCGATGACGTCATCGTCGTCTCGCGTAACATGGATGACCATGTGCAACATGTTGACGAGGTACTCACCCTTTTGAGGAACGCCGGGGTAACCCTGCGTCTGAAGAAGTGCGCCTTCTTCCAACAGACGGTCGAGTATCTGGGCCACCAGATAACCCCTGGTAAACTAGGGGTACTCGAAGCCAATACCCGGGCACTCCGGGATGCCCGGTTCCCTAACACCCAGACGCAGCTCAAGAGCTTCCTGGAATGTGCAATGTATACCGACGGTTCGTCAAGGACTTCGCTCGGATAGCTAAACCGTTAACGGTTCTTACGAGCAGTACCCTGCCCAAGGTACTCCAACCCCCTTCGCCTAGCGAAGAGGAGGCATTCGAGTCGCTGAAGCGAGCCCTACTATCCCCACCCGTCCTTGCGTTACCGCACCGACGGGGTACCTTCGTCATCGATGTCGATGCGTGCGACACCCAATTGGGATGCACCCTGCTACAGGGGGAGACGTTGATCGGTACCGATAACGTTATCCCGGACCTACGTCCGGTAGGATACTTCAGCCGGACACTCAACCCGGCTGAGCGTAACTATAGTGCCACCGAGCGTGAATGCCTCGGAGTTATATGGGCAGTGCAACTGCTCCGTCCATACCTGGAGGGCTCCAGGTTCATCGTGAGGTCCGACCACGAACCCCTACGATGGCTCCTCAACCTTGGTGACAAGGATTCCGATAGCCATGGGAGGCTAGCCCGATGGAGGCTAAAAATGGCCGAGCACGACTACCGTACCGTGTATAAGGCTGGGTCAACCCACCATCTCGGAGACGCATTGTCTCGACTCGACACCCCGAGCGGGGATACCCGCCCGGTGGACGAGGACATCCCGGTGGTACCGGTCTGCATGGTGGGTAACGCTACCCAAGGTATGGTTGACCATACCATGGCACACCGAGCATGCCCACTAACCCTCGCGGACTTCCGCGAAGCACAAGCCAATGACGACGACTGTAGACGTCATCGCGCTAACCTCCTGGCCGGTACGGCCGGCATCTTCTCCGAGAACGAAGACGGACTCATATACCGGCGGGCACCCGCCGATGGACGACCTCAAGTCGTGGTTCCCGTGTCCTTACGGCAAGCCGTCATGGAACGAGAACACGAGAACCCCACAGCCGGACACCCGGGGGGTTCACGTATGTTCGCAGCAATGCGAAGGTTTTTCTACTGGCCAGCAATGGCCGTCGACGTGGTCGACCACGTAAGGGGATGCCACCCCTGTGCGCGTAACCGCATGAGTCTACATAGGCAGGCGTCTGCCATGAAGCTATTCCCACCCGATGGGCCCAACGAGCAAGTCGCTATCGACATACTCGGGCCACTTCCGGTAACGGAAGAAGGGAACTGGTACATCCTGGTCATGTCTGACCGCTTCACTGAGCTGTCACGAGCGGCAGCCATCCCGAATGATACGGCATACACCATCATGAACGCAGTGGCTGACCACTGGATCAGTGCATACGGAGTCATGAAGCAACTCCTCTCTGACAACGGAGCAAACCTTACGTCAGCATTCTGCACTAAGGTCCTGGGCATGTTCGGTATCGAACCACGTCGGGCATCCGACTACCACCCGCAAACCAACGGGCAGGTGGAGCGGTTCAACCGCACCATCTTCAAGATGCTACAGTGCTACGTGGCAGAGCACACGAACACTTGGGACAGGCTTCTGTCCGTACTCACCCTGGCATACAATGCCAGGCCGCATCGGAGCACGAACATCGCTCCGCTGGAGTGGGTCATGCCACTAGGCGTCGGTAACCTGACGCTGCCACCAGGCAGGTGCACTCGGTATGATACACCGAAAGGCCGACCGGCCGAACGTATCCACCTAGCTTGGTTGGCCAAGCTATCGTGGATGATTCCTAAGCTCAAGGGTGCCCTTGACAGAACACAACTTCGATATAAGAAGAACTTCGACGCCCGGTTACGGGTGCGCAACGCAACCTTGGTAACAGGTGACTGGGTCTATATCAGACACCAGAAGTTCCGGGGAACAAGCTCATGCAACCGGTCAAGGGACCGTACCAGATTCTCCACAGAGATGACCACTCTGTTATCTTACACTCCGATACGGAGATCCAACGCATCAGTGTGAATGATGTCACACCTGCTCCGAAGCCGGAACAGCCTCAGCCGGTACCGGCTGGGTTGCTACATGAAGCTCTTACAACCCACCGGTCAGATGACCCGGTGGGACCGGGTGGGATTCCATACCAAGTAGAGAGCGTGGTCGGACACACCGACCCGGACCTACCAGGACCCTGGTACGTCAAGGTTATGTGGGTCGGATACGACTCACCCACCTGGAAACAGGCGGCAAATATACCCCGCCAACTCCTCATGCCTTACATGAGGCGACGACGCCTACTGTAACAACCCAACCGACACCGACTTCGGCTGTTGGGGGTGAGGCTTATACCTACTAAGTAGGGTGTGACATGGTTCCGGCAGACTTAGGTTTCTAAGTCAAATCAGACTTGGGTTTCTAAGTCGAACCAAGCTTACGCAACTAACTAGAGTCAAGCTTAGGTAACTAAGTAAAACCTGAACCTTAATAAGTTATCTTAAAGGTAAAGGCTAACTTCGATAATATCGAAGTAAATAGGGGGCTTACACGAGAGGATGAGCTCCCCAAGCCAAAACACAAAGTGAGGGAGGATGACCTCCCCAAGCATGAACCAACCGGAAGAAGTTGGGCGGGAGGCAAGGCACCACTGAGCCAGAAGGGGTACTCCCCAGGGCAGCAAACAGAGGCAAGCAATGCCCCCAAAGGGGATGAGTTTATACTCACTACTACCCGGCTACCATAAGGGTCACCGGGGCCCTCTCCCTCACAACCAATAGCACTCCTCAGTGGGTAGACCCACTGCCCGAGGGAGGCCACTCACGCGTAAGCGCGTATACCTCCGTGCTCCACCGGTCGGCAATCTCACGACGGTCAATCACCCGAGTTACCTCGGTGCATAGCTGGACGAGGGTGCTGCGGCCAGCCTCCACGTCCTCCAGAGCTTTCTGGAGGCGGTCCAGCACGCCACTGAAGCAACGCGCTGACCCAACTAGCGCAGCACCTGAGGGGATATCCTCCCAGCTAACAGAGAGACCCTCCCGCATTGCGCGGGCAACAAGGGCGTCAACGCCCTCATACCAGAGACGGGGACCCCCGTCTTGTATGACAGGGGCGGGAGCGGACACTGGCGCAGCCAGAGGAGCCAAAGGAGCCGACACGGCTACCACCGGAGCCGGTGGCACCTGATACGAGGCTCGGTAGGACCCTAGCGAAGGGGCTCCACCGTAACCCCGGCGGGGCTCCGCCCGACGACGGGACACCTCACGCTCCCCACCCGCAGAGCCCCACTCTCGGGGACGATGGCCAACCGCCGCCGGTATCGGGTTACCGAACCACGGGGCAAGGACCTGAAGAGGGTCATGGATAACCATGGGAATACCCAGGTCAGGAACGGCCTCGGTGGACGCCCACCCATGGCAACTAGGCTCACCCGGCTGAGTACGCCGGACACGCAACGAGTGACGAGGCAAGGGGGAAGCCCCAGCCTGCGGGTCCCGGTACGGGGAAGGGCCAACACCCCAGCCCAGTTCACGGCATCGTGAACAGCCAGCAGGGCTTCGAACTCCCGGGCCAACCCGGTCTTGGCAGCTATCAGGTCCACGCCCAACTGCGCGATGTGCCGACGGACACCCGTCGGAAGATGAAACAGGCGCCCCTGCCGGCGGACGGACAGCAAGAAGGAGGACGCCTGCCCGAGGGTAACCTCAAGGGTGAATGTACCCTGCAAGGGGTGGACCGGCCGGGAGGCCAACACACTCCCGAAGTATCGGAGACAGGAGCCGGTGTCAAACCGGGAAAGCAGGGGCGGGTTCCAACCCCTCCTGCCATAGCGGCGGGCGCACGGGAGTGTATACCGGCGCACGACCGTTGCCGGTCTGCAACGCACACGTTATATCCGTTCGAAACGCATCCGCCATGACACCATGGTTACGTCGCCAGCTCGACGCCGACTTCAACCCCGCCATAGGCGGGTAGGGAGCCGTCAACGACAGATACGGGGATACCCCGGGTAGTAATCAAAGTCGGGATACCGACCGGTACTGCCCACCGTCTCCCCAAACGCAACCGGCTCCGCCGCCGCCGCAATCCCCCGAGCACTAGCCGGGTAGTCAATCTCCCGCGGCAACGCGGGAGCAATCAGGTCGCATACCCCGAAGGCGGGGTCGAGGTAGACCTCACCCCGTCCCACCGAGTACGCCTGAGCTGCGCATGCCGGTCGTCCGGCTGACTCAGGATCCAATGGTGTTCCACTCGCACCGCGTTCGGCTGGTTGACCAGCCGTACCAACTCCCGCTCCCAACTCGGGTCCACCTTGACGCGCCGGGAGGACTCTCCACGGGGATGGGGCAGGTGGAAGTCCACCCGCATCCGCCCATCGGACTCCATTGACTCTTGCACAGTCAGGCCTCGAACCCGAGCCACGAAGTCGAACATCGACATGGCGGGTTGACCCGCCGCCACGGCGACGCCGCCGCCCAACGGGGCAACCCGGGCAGGAACAGGAAGAATACGGGGCGCCGGGGATGCCCCACCGGAAGAGGGGCCGGCGCCGGAGTCGCACGCGGCCGAGGAGGAAGAAGAAGGACGGCGCCCGCCCGGAGTAACTACCGGAGTCCACAGCCATCGGTGTAGACCCACCTTGACCACCAGACGCCCGCGGCACCGCGGGCAGAGCATCGCCGCCACCCGGACCCGACGTGGGTACCACGGGGGCAGCACGGGTAGACCCGCTACCCGCCGCAGCGGACACACCAACCGGGCGGGCACCCGCGCCGTCTTATCCCGCCGGACTGGCCGGGGTGCCGCCCACACCATCCGCCACGCCGGCGACACCGTCTTGAGGTAGAGCCACGCCGGTACCGGCGACAGAAGCCATCCGGGCCGCCGGAGGAGAAGCGGTAGAAGCCACCGCTGCACGCGGTTGTCCGCCACCCGACGGAGCCGTCGTGCCGCTACACACAGACGACAACCCGCCCGGCGCGCCGTCCGGGGCCACACGAACGGTCACCCGGTCGTCCTCGTCCTCCGACGAGCTCGCTAGGAAGCACTCGGCGGCGGTGGCGGAGACGGGAACGTCGTCCACCATCACCTCTTCCCCCTCTTCAGGCAGGAGGTCGTCCTCGCCCCCGGGTACCTGGGGGTCCGACATGGTGCAACCGGGGTGGCAGGGGCGCCCCTTGCAGAAAAGCTGAGGCCGGCTCGACCCGGTACGAGGAACGCTCGCGCGGACGAGCCAGGAAGCGCGGGCGCCCGCGCTTATGACCACAAACGGCCACGAGAAGCGCCGCAGGCGCGCGGGTCGACCCGCGCCCCACGAGGCTACGAACGGGCTCCACCCAGGCACCTGGGCGGGCCGGGGCCACACCCCGTACGGGGCAACCAAGAGGGTTCACCCCGAAACCGCCCCCGCGAAAAGCGGGAGCGGCCGCCCCCGTTCACTCGGTAAACA
>CM020618.1:14709274-14752795 GCA_009829735.1 Pyropia yezoensis | reverse complement strand
GGAGGCGGGGCCCCGCCTCAACTGTCATCGACCGACCTCACTCCGCCGCCTCCTTCACCAGGGGATTCCCTGATGGCATCAATGGCCCGCATCGAGGCCCGGTTTTCCGGACTCGACGCTCGCCAGGAGCGGACGGAGGACGCGATGGCAGTGTTGATGTCAACACGCCACACGACGGGACCCCGTCGTGTTCCTTCCACACCAGTACGGTTCGAACCGGCCGGACCACTTTCGGAGTCCACCAGGGTCAACCCCGGTGTGGCTACTCCTGGACAACCCCCGGACACAATGGGGTATGAATCCGACTCGTCGGCAGAGTTGGAACGGAGCCACTCGGAGCGATACGCTCGGAGCACCCGAAGCGGACTCCGCGGACACGACCCGGCGGATACTTACGCCCGGTGGAGAGTCGGTTATTGGAGGAGGGGGTACCCTCTCACAGTATCCCCACGACGAAGGAGGCCAGGCAACTCGGGTTCCCGAAGTGCCGACGCCTGAAGTACCATCTTCAGTGGTGGAAGCAATGACCGCGCAGGCAACTGCGAGCCTACTGAAGCGGATGGAGTCCGATGAGTTTGCTCATCAACTGGCTAAGCGACTGGATATCCAGGACGCTGACACGGAGATCGTCAACGAAGTCTTCAGGTCGGTACTGACTCCCGAACGTTATCGTTTGGAAGACCGATCTACCACCGTATCGGAATCGATGCGTAACACGTCGCACCGAGCGACCCGCTCTATGCAGACCTTTATGAAGGGAGTCCCTATGTTCGGGGGCCCCAACGGACGCCCGTTGGCAGTCATCGGCTTCTTGACTAGCTTCAAGGCAGCCGCGGACAAGGCCCTCGTTAACGAGGGGCTGGCGCTGGAGATCCTCCCGTTCTTTGTTGATGAACGGGTGCGAGGCATTCTTCGCCAGGCATCCCCGATGCCGGGACTGAGGGTCGCGGCCACCCCCATGGATTACCGTGGGATTCTCAAGGAGCTGCTGAGCAGTTACCTCAGCGAGGACAAGTGCGAGGACCACTACCGGGCCCTGCGCACTGCCACCGCCCAGAGCTGGGAGGATGAAGAGATGTTTGGACGCCGGATCCAAGAGCTCGACTACGAGCTGGGGAAGCTCCTCGGAGAAGGGGAGCTACGGGCCATCCTGTTCGCAGGAGTACCCAACTACGTGCGGATATCCGCTCGGGGAGCCAATACAGCCCGGACGAACTTCAGTCGACTGATGCATATGTGCAAGTCCGTAGGGGACGCCTACCGGGTTCGACACCCGGATTGTGCCTTGGCCCCGAAGCCCAAGGGTGAGGGAGGCAAGCCCAGTCTTACCCCGGTACCGAGGCAAGAGAAGGTGGAACGTAAGGCCGCACCAGTACTGGTGGCGACCGAACAGACCCCTACGGGCGAGGATGAACCTCTAGTTGACCAACAGGGCCACCTGTTGCTACCGGCGACGCCGGTGATTGATGAGCACGGTACGGTAGCGTACATCGCCCCGGCTGGGACCCAGTTCCAGGTCAACGAGGGAGCGGGACGGCGCGTCCCGTATGTGCGGACGACGGGGTATGCCCCGGTTACGGGTAACCCCACCAGCCCCTGCCTACATGGGCAGTACGCACGGAGGCACCTCCGCAGATTGCGGGCCGACCCAACCGGTTGGGGGAGTCCATGTTCCGGTTGACCCAAGGACCCAAGGCCTACCAGGGAGCAGGCACTCGGGCGCCCGAGGGAGGCAACCGCAGCTACGGGGCTACCCCGATACGAACTCAAGGAGGGACCGGCACGTCCAGATGTATGTTGTGTGGGGATCCCCAGCACTGGGTGTCTTCCTGCCCACTCATCCCCGAGGAGTCTTGGCGGGCAGCGGCGCACCGCAAGGCATCCACCGGGGGGTATCCCGCCAGAGCACCCGGACCCGCACCGGGTAAGCAGCCAGCTCCAGGTGGAGTACTGGCCGTCGAGGAGGCACCTCCGCAGCCGGATGTCCCGGCGGACAGCACCTTACCAAGGGCGGGAAACGAGTAAGAGGAAGGATGACCGGGGGCCCTGTGGTAACCCAAGCAAGCCACCCCGGAGTACCGCGGGGAAAGCCCCACGGAGAGCGCGGTTGAGCCGACGCCGCATCAACCCCCGGGTACACATTCCGGCCCCGACGACACGGCGTCAGGGGATTGATGACCAACCACCAAGGTTGGGAGGAGAGGACGGGAAGCCCCGTCACATGGAACCAGACAAGGGTCCTCAGGAGTTCAGGATGCCCGAGCTACACCGGATATCGGTGTAGGCCACGTGCTGTTTACCTTGGAGAACTTCAAGGTATCAGCCACACTGGGGGTTGACCCCCAGTCGACACGATCGTACTACCCTGTACTGGATACAGGGGCTGGACCCAACCTTATCCGGAAGGATACCCTCCCGGACAAGTGGCTTCCGCGAGTCAGAGTGACTCGGGGACCCACCATCAAGGACGCGAATGGTCGCCTCATTCGTACGACCGCAGCGATGTCGCTGCGGGTGACCATCGGGGAACTCACCACGGAAGTCGACTTCCTGGTGTGTGAGACCCTATCGGTGCCCTGCATACTGGGGTGCACCTTCATCAACGTTCACGTTGATGCAATCCGGCCAGGCCGGAGGACCGTCGAGCTTCAAGAAGCCGACGGGACGAAGCGAGGACACACGGCTATCGTCAGGGACCTGACGCTACAAGGGAGCCTCGTTAACGTGGCTGAGGTGTACGCAAGTGTCGAGCCGAAGACACTTCGGTTGGCCAAGCGAACTCGCTTTGAGCCGTTGTCGGAGACAGTCCTCCCGGTTAACTGTGACCTCGCAGGCATCTGAAGAGTCAAGTCCAACTTGAGGACGTACAAGCGCCATGGGTTGACCATGGCCAACGGTCTCATAGACCTCCCATCAGGAGGGTCGTCCCTCCTAGTGATGGCGAACTATCGCCGTAAGGCAGTCACCCTCCCGAAGGGAACTATCCTCGGGATTGCCGAGCTCTACGAAGGAGATATCCTTACCCCTGACAAGGAAGGTCGAGTGGACCCACTTGAGGTGCTGGCGGTCGCCGAGACCACCGAGCAACAGCAACCCGATGACGGGAAGCCTAGTCGACCATCATTACCGGCGGATATTCCGCCGAAGGACCAAGAAGCATTGAAGGCACTGGCCGAGGCTGACCTCGACCACCTTCCCCCTTCCGTAGCCGAAGAGGTACGACGGATGTTAAGAAAGCATGACGTCATGTGGACAGGCGGAGCCCTGGGTACCATTGGGGCAACCCAACATCGTGTTGACCTGGTACCAGGCGCACGCCCCGCCCGGTCACAACCGCACCGAGCGGGACCTATGCAACGAGAGATCGTTGATGGAGAAGTGAAGAGGATGAGTAAAGCGAAGGTGATACGACCTTCGATGTCGGAGTGGGGTGCCCCAGTCGTTATCGTACCGAAGAAGGATCAAACCCCTCGGTTTTGCATCGATTATCGACGCCTCAACTTGGTTACCAAGAAGGACTCCTACCCTTTACCAAGGATGGATGAATGCAACGACTCCCTGGGGGAAGCTACGGTGTCTACCACCATCGACTGCAATGCGGGATACTGGCAGATCACGGTGGCGGACGAGGATATCCCCAAGACGGCATTCGTCTGTCACAGTGGAGTGTACGAGTTCCTAAGGATGCCCTTCGGATTGTCCAACGCCCCCGCTACATTCCAGCGGGCTATCGACATTATACTGTCGGGGGTGAAGTGGCGTAACTGCCTAGTGTACCTCGATGACGTCATCGTCGTCTCGCGTAACATGGATGACCATGTGCAACATGTTGACGAGGTACTCACCCTTTTGAGGAACGCCGGGGTAACCCTGCGTCTGAAGAAGTGCGCCTTCTTCCAACAGACGGTCGAGTATCTGGGCCACCAGATAACCCCTGGTAAACTAGGGGTACTCGAAGCCAATACCCGGGCACTCCGGGATGCCCGGTTCCCTAACACCCAGACGCAGCTCAAGAGCTTCCTGGAATGTGCAATGTATACCGACGGTTCGTCAAGGACTTCGCTCGGATAGCTAAACCGTTAACGGTTCTTACGAGCAGTACCCTGCCCAAGGTACTCCAACCCCCTTCGCCTAGCGAAGAGGAGGCATTCGAGTCGCTGAAGCGAGCCCTACTATCCCCACCCGTCCTTGCGTTACCGCACCGACGGGGTACCTTCGTCATCGATGTCGATGCGTGCGACACCCAATTGGGATGCACCCTGCTACAGGGGGAGACGTTGATCGGTACCGATAACGTTATCCCGGACCTACGTCCGGTAGGATACTTCAGCCGGACACTCAACCCGGCTGAGCGTAACTATAGTGCCACCGAGCGTGAATGCCTCGGAGTTATATGGGCAGTGCAACTGCTCCGTCCATACCTGGAGGGCTCCAGGTTCATCGTGAGGTCCGACCACGAACCCCTACGATGGCTCCTCAACCTTGGTGACAAGGATTCCGATAGCCATGGGAGGCTAGCCCGATGGAGGCTAAAAATGGCCGAGCACGACTACCGTACCGTGTATAAGGCTGGGTCAACCCACCATCTCGGAGACGCATTGTCTCGACTCGACACCCCGAGCGGGGATACCCGCCCGGTGGACGAGGACATCCCGGTGGTACCGGTCTGCATGGTGGGTAACGCTACCCAAGGTATGGTTGACCATACCATGGCACACCGAGCATGCCCACTAACCCTCGCGGACTTCCGCGAAGCACAAGCCAATGACGACGACTGTAGACGTCATCGCGCTAACCTCCTGGCCGGTACGGCCGGCATCTTCTCCGAGAACGAAGACGGACTCATATACCGGCGGGCACCCGCCGATGGACGACCTCAAGTCGTGGTTCCCGTGTCCTTACGGCAAGCCGTCATGGAACGAGAACACGAGAACCCCACAGCCGGACACCCGGGGGGTTCACGTATGTTCGCAGCAATGCGAAGGTTTTTCTACTGGCCAGCAATGGCCGTCGACGTGGTCGACCACGTAAGGGGATGCCACCCCTGTGCGCGTAACCGCATGAGTCTACATAGGCAGGCGTCTGCCATGAAGCTATTCCCACCCGATGGGCCCAACGAGCAAGTCGCTATCGACATACTCGGGCCACTTCCGGTAACGGAAGAAGGGAACTGGTACATCCTGGTCATGTCTGACCGCTTCACTGAGCTGTCACGAGCGGCAGCCATCCCGAATGATACGGCATACACCATCATGAACGCAGTGGCTGACCACTGGATCAGTGCATACGGAGTCATGAAGCAACTCCTCTCTGACAACGGAGCAAACCTTACGTCAGCATTCTGCACTAAGGTCCTGGGCATGTTCGGTATCGAACCACGTCGGGCATCCGACTACCACCCGCAAACCAACGGGCAGGTGGAGCGGTTCAACCGCACCATCTTCAAGATGCTACAGTGCTACGTGGCAGAGCACACGAACACTTGGGACAGGCTTCTGTCCGTACTCACCCTGGCATACAATGCCAGGCCGCATCGGAGCACGAACATCGCTCCGCTGGAGTGGGTCATGCCACTAGGCGTCGGTAACCTGACGCTGCCACCAGGCAGGTGCACTCGGTATGATACACCGAAAGGCCGACCGGCCGAACGTATCCACCTAGCTTGGTTGGCCAAGCTATCGTGGATGATTCCTAAGCTCAAGGGTGCCCTTGACAGAACACAACTTCGATATAAGAAGAACTTCGACGCCCGGTTACGGGTGCGCAACGCAACCTTGGTAACAGGTGACTGGGTCTATATCAGACACCAGAAGTTCCGGGGGAACAAGCTCATGCAACCGGTCAAGGGACCGTACCAGATTCTCCACAGAGATGACCACTCTGTTATCTTACACTCCGATACGGAGATCCAACGCATCAGTGTGAATGATGTCACACCTGCTCCGAAGCCGGAACAGCCTCAGCCGGTACCGGCTGGGTTGCTACATGAAGCTCTTACAACCCACCGGTCAGATGACCCGGTGGGACCGGGTGGGATTCCATACCAAGTAGAGAGCGTGGTCGGACACACCGACCCGGACCTACCAGGACCCTGGTACGTCAAGGTTATGTGGGTCGGATACGACTCACCCACCTGGAAACAGGCGGCAAATATACCCCGCCAACTCCTCATGCCTTACATGAGGCGACGACGCCTACTGTAACAACCCAACCGACACCGACTTCGGCTGTTGGGGGGTGAGGCTTATACCTACTAAGTAGGGTGTGACATGGTTCCGGCAGACTTAGGTTTCTAAGTCAAATCAGACTTGGGTTTCTAAGTCGAACCAAGCTTACGCAACTAACTAGAGTCAAGCTTAGGTAACTAAGTAAAACCTGAACCTTAATAAGTTATCTTAAAGGTAAAGGCTAACTTCGATAATATCGAAGTAAATAGGGGGCTTACACGAGAGGATGAGCTCCCCAAGCCAAAACACAAAGTGAGGGAGGATGACCTCCCCAAGCATGAACCAACCGGAAGAAGTTGGGCGGGAGGCAAGGCACCACTGAGCCAGAAGGGGTACTCCCCAGGGCAGCAAACAGAGGCAAGCAATGCCCCCAAAGGGGATGAGTTTATACTCACTACTACCCGGCTACCATAAGGGTCACCGGGGCCCTCTCCCTCACAACCAATAGCACTCCTCAGTGGGTAGACCCACTGCCCGAGGGAGGCCACTCACGCGTAAGCGCGTATACCTCCGTGCTCCACCGGTCGGCAATCTCACGACGGTCAATCACCCGAGTTACCTCGGTGCATAGCTGGACGAGGGTGCTGCGGCCAGCCTCCACGTCCTCCAGAGCTTTCTGGAGGCGGTCCAGCACGCCACTGAAGCAACGCGCTGACCCAACTAGCGCAGCACCTGAGGGGATATCCTCCCAGCTAACAGAGAGACCCTCCCGCATTGCGCGGGCAACAAGGGCGTCAACGCCCTCATACCAGAGACGGGGACCCCCGTCTTGTATGACAGGGGCGGGAGCGGACACTGGCGCAGCCAGAGGAGCCAAAGGAGCCGACACGGCTACCACCGGAGCCGGTGGCACCTGATACGAGGCTCGGTAGGACCCTAGCGAAGGGGCTCCACCGTAACCCCGGCGGGGCTCCGCCCGACGACGGGACACCTCACGCTCCCCACCCGCAGAGCCCCACTCTCGGGGACGATGGCCAACCGCCGCCGGTATCGGGTTACCGAACCACGGGGCAAGGACCTGAAGAGGGTCATGGATAACCATGGGAATACCCAGGTCAGGAACGGCCTCGGTGGACGCCCACCCATGGCAACTAGGCTCACCCGGCTGAGTACGCCGGACACGCAACGAGTGACGAGGCAAGGGGGAAGCCCCAGCCTGCGGGTCCCGGTACGGGGGAAGGGCCAACACCCCAGCCCAGTTCACGGCATCGTGAACAGCCAGCAGGGCTTCGAACTCCCGGGCCAACCCGGTCTTGGCAGCTATCAGGTCCACGCCCAACTGCGCGATGTGCCGACGGACACCCGTCGGAAGATGAAACAGGCGCCCCTGCCGGCGGACGGACAGCAAGAAGGAGGACGCCTGCCCGAGGGTAACCTCAAGGGTGAATGTACCCTGCAAGGGGTGGACCGGCCGGGAGGCCAACACACTCCCGAAGTATCGGAGACAGGAGCCGGTGTCAAACCGGAAAGCAGGGGCGGGTTCCAACCCCTCCTGCCATAGCGGCGGGCGCACGGGAGTGTATACCGGCGCACGACCGTTGCCGGTCTGCAACGCACACGTTATATCCGTTCGAAACGCATCCGCCATGACACCATGGTTACGTCGCCAGCTCGACGCCGACTTCAACCCCGCCATAGGCGGGTAGGGAGCCGTCAACGACAGATACGGGGATACCCCCGGGTAGTAATCAAAGTCGGGATACCGACCGGTACTGCCCACCGTCTCCCCAAACGCAACCGGCTCCGCCGCCGCCGCAATCCCCCGAGCACTAGCCGGGTAGTCAATCTCCCGCGGCAACGCGGGAGCAATCAGGTCGCATACCCCGAAGGCGGGGTCGAGGTAGACCTCACCCCGTCCCACCCGAGTACGCCTGAGCTGCGCATGCCGGTCGTCCGGCTGACTCAGGATCCAATGGTGTTCCACTCGCACCGCGTTCGGCTGGTTGACCAGCCGTACCAACTCCCGCTCCCAACTCGGGTCCACCTTGACGCGCCGGGAGGACTCTCCACGGGGATGGGGCAGGTGGAAGTCCACCCGCATCCGCCCATCGGACTCCATTGACTCTTGCACAGTCAGGCCTCGAACCCGAGCCACGAAGTCGAACATCGACATGGCGGGTTGACCCGCCGCCACGGCGACGCCGCCGCCCAACGGGGCAACCCGGGCAGGAACAGGAAGAATACGGGGCGCCGGGGGATGCCCCACCGGAAGAGGGGCCGGCGCCGGAGTCGCACGCGGCCGAGGAGGAAGAAGAAGGACGGGCGCCCGCCCGGAGTAACTACCGGAGTCCACAGCCATCGGTGTAGACCCACCTTGACCACCAGACGCCCGCGGCACCGCGGGCAGAGCATCGCCGCCACCCGGACCCGACGTGGGTACCACGGGGGCAGCACGGGTAGACCCGCTACCCGCCGCAGCGGACACACCAACCGGGCGGGCACCCGCGCCGTCTTATCCCGCCGGACTGGCCGGGGTGCCGCCACCACCATCCGCCACGCCGGCGACACCGTCTTGAGGTAGAGCCACGCCGGTACCGGCGACAGAAGCCATCCGGGCCGCCGGAGGAGAAGCGGTAGAAGCCACCGCTGCACGCGGTTGTCCGCCACCCGACGGAGCCGTCGTGCCGCTACACACAGACGACAACCCGCCCGGCGCGCCGTCCGGGGCCACACGAACGGTCACCCGGTCGTCCTCGTCCTCCGACGAGCTCGCTAGGAAGCACTCGGCGGCGGTGGCGGAGACGGGAACGTCGTCCACCATCACCTCTTCCCCCTCTTCAGGCAGGAGGTCGTCCTCGCCCCCGGGTACCTGGGGGTCCGACATGGTGCAACCGGGGTGGCAGGGGCGCCCCTTGCAGAAAAGCTGAGGCCGGCTCGACCCGGTACGAGGAACGCTCGCGCGGACGAGCCAGGGAAGCGCGGGCGCCCGCGCTTATGACCACAAACGGCCACGAGAAGCGCCGCAGGCGCGCGGGTCGACCCGCGCCCCACGAGGCTACGAACGGGCTCCACCCAGGCACCTGGGCGGGCCGGGGCCACACCCCCGTACGGGGCAACCAAGAGGGGTTCACCCCGAAACCGCCCCCGCGAAAAGCGGGAGCGGCCGCCCCCGTTCACTCGGTAACACGAGAGGGGCTCCCCTACCACCAGACAACTGGTGGCGGATCCGCTTGCACCACCCCTCGGAAAGGGGGGGTCGTGAACAGAAACCCGCATCGGGAATTTAACGGTCCGGAAAACGGATCGTGTGTGAACCACACAAAGGGGGGCACCCCCCTCAGACAACCTCGAAAAGGGGTGTCTGTCTCGACGGGGCGCAAAGCCCCACCCGACTGGTAAACGGTCACGCGACCCACTTGCATTCGGTAACCCGAATGCAACTCGACCCGAGGACGGGCCGAATCTAAGGGGGGGATATGTAGCAATATGGTTGGCCGTATTGTAACCCTAATATTAGGGGGGCCACTTCTAACCCTTAACTTTCAATTTGATAGTTCGTACTGGTCACGGTATCTGTAAGTTACGTATGACCAGAGGGACTTGCATCTTGGGGTGGAGGGTAGTTAGTAGTGTCTCCGAGGGTTTATAACGTGGGGGCCGGCGGCGAATCCACCGCCGGCCATGGTAGAACAACAAACCCCTCCCATTTGGGCTCCCATCTTGGTCCCGTGGCTTGCGCTCCAAGGACAGCAACCTTGGCCTCCCGGTGACGTTGGTGCCGATCCCCCTTGGTGAGTGTTCCCTGAGAGTGGACGTGCGACGGATCCCTATTGTGCTACACCTGCTTCAACCCACTGCGGGGGCCCCGAGCAGGGGTCGCAGTTACACTCGGGCACCGCCACCTCGGCGTGCCCCTCCGCTTCCTCCTGTCCCCTACCAGCCGCACGGGGACATCCCGATAAGGGTGGCTGTTGAGTCGTCCACCCCGGTGTCCCCCAACTTGGGAGCCACTCTTCTGACGGATTATCCCAAGTTGGTGTTACCGGCCACGCCTCTGACCTCAGAGATGATGATCACCACGTTGGTGCGCACCATTTCTTGGTTGGCCGCGTCGACCGCAACCCTTCAAGCTTCCGAGACTTCTCAACTTGAGGAGCGCGCTCGTACTCCGGTGGCGACCGCGAGTTGCGAGTCGGTGGCAGAGTTTATGACGGCCGAGTTGGCTCGCATTGGGGCTATTGTGCCCCAGCCAGCCCCACTTGGGCGTGGCAATCGTCGGGCGAGCCGGACATACTCGCCTCCTCGCCGACGTCGCCGTCGTTCGCGGCGCTCTCCCTCCGTGTCGGAAGACGAGTTGTCTTCTTCCGTCTCGGAGTCCTCTACCCCGTCAGAGTCGGAGTCGGTCCGGCGTCTGCGTCGCCAACTTGCGCGCAACACCAAGCAGAAGGGTAGACGCGGTCGTCGCCACTTGCGCGACCGTGAGGGGCGCGACGGTTCCGACTTGGAGCCGCCGGACCCGCCGGCTGGTGGAGAACGTTATCGACGTGGGTCTCGCAGCTCGCCTCCACGTGAGGGCGAGGGCCGTGGGGTTGGAGAGTCTAGCATGCATGCCTAGTTGACAGCTTCCTTCATTGTGAGAGTGTGAGGGTTAGGGCTGTAGTTAAAGTCCACTCTGCGTACCACTTCGACTTGAAGCACTCTCTGGGCACTGTTTCTCGGCCTTCCCTCACGTTGAGGGGGGGCTGTTAGGGTCTATGTCATTCCGGGCACAGTATGCCCGGACCTTCTCAGCGGGAAGGTCCTCCACATATTCCCACGTATCATCCTGGGCCTTATAGCCGAACCAACGCACCCTCAACATGAGGCGGTTAGTGTCCTCATCCCATCCGTGGTCGATGAACTTATCGAACACGTACTCCTGCGGGCCATGTTTGGCCGCAGGTAGCGAGGGCAGGCGCCGCGCTGCCAGCGCACGCGCCCAAGCAGGGTCGTCTGCAGGCGGTGGTGCAACTTTGACCACGTCCTGTCCGTTAACTGTGCGGACCCCATCGTCACTTTCGATGGAGAAGCGCCGCCCATCAGTGTGAAGGACCTGGTACGGCCCCTTCGTCCGGAATACCAACTTACCCCCAGCTGGGGTGTGTGAGTGAACCAGTACCCAGTCACCCTGCTCGGGGACATGCTTAGCATTGCGCACCTTCTTGTCAAAAGTACGCTGGTAGCGCTTTTGCGCTTTGTCCATCTCAGCCCTGACTTTAGGGATGAGTTTTTCAAGCCTAGCAGCGAACTCTGCCTTTCTCTCAGTAGGAGTAGGCGTACTGCCACCATCCTCCCTAGTTGGGAGCGGCCGCCGCACGGCGATAGACCGCACGCGACGGGGGGTCACAAAAGCGAAGGGTACTTCCCCGGTAGATGAGTGAACCTGCGAATTGTAGGCAGTCGTAAGAATAGAAATGTATTGGTCCCACGTTTTCACGTGCTCACTCACATAGTGGCGCAGCTGCCGAACAATAGTTTTGTTGAAGCGCTCCACCTGCCCATTAGTTTGTGGGTGGTAGGGGGTGGCATAGTTTGCCTTAACCCCCAACATATCCAGCACTCCCTGAAACAGTACAGACGAAAATTGCGGTCCACTGTCCGATAGTGTACTGTCCGGGATGCCATACGCGGCAACCCAGTGATCTAGGAAGGCTGACACGACCGACATGGCCGTGATATCTGACAGAGGGATCGCTCGCGTAAGTTTCGTGAAGCGATCACAGATGACCAGGAGGTACTGGTTGCCCTCCTCGGTCACTGGCAGTGGCCCAAGGATGTCCATTGCCAACGCGGCAAAGGGCTCCTTGGCCGGGAACAGTAACATAGCCGTAGTAGGCCGCCGATCCATCAGACGGATCTGTGCACAACTTGTGCAGGCAGCCACCCAACTGTAGATGTCCACCACCATGGACGGCCAGTAGTACCTGGTCCTCAGGGTCTGGTACAGTTTACTAGACCACAGGTGTCCACCTGTGGGAGCATTACGCTCCCCCTCAAAAATACTGTCCTTGAGAGATGCGGGGACGACAAGTTGTTCGGTCCCCTGGAATACCCCCCTCCTCAAGAGGAGGCCATCGTATCCGATAAAGAACCGCGTCTCCGCCACCGTATCCAGCGTATCCCTCTGCGACTTGCAGAAGGGATCCTCGGCCAGGGCCTTCACCACCTCGTCCAGGGACAGGGGCAAGTACTTCTTGTTCCCTGGCGCCTCGGGGTTCAAGGCTTGACCCGAGCGCGTGACTACCCCCACGATGGGGATGTCCTCATCGACTGAGTTAGTGTCCAGCCCCTCGGTAGGTACCCGAGAAAGACCGTTGGCAAGGGCATGTTGCCTGCCAGGTCGGTACTCAATATCAAAGTTGAAGGGCGCCAGCCGCACCCTCCACCTGTTGAGGCGTGTGTTCGTGCAATCCGTCTTGAAGATGAACTGCAACGCCCGGTGGTCACAGCGGATGAGGAACTTCTCACCCTCTAGGTAGTGACGAAGTGACGTCACTGCCCACACCACTGCGAGTCCTTCCAACTCGGTGACTCCATAGTTCTTCTCCGCCGAGTTCAGCCCCTTGCTGAAGTATCCCACCGGCAAGTACTCCATATCGGGCTGCTGCTGAAGCAACACACAACCAGGTTGCTCGTACCTAGCGTCCACATCGAGGATGTAGTGGCCTCCCAACCTGGGAATAGCCAGGATAGGGGGCTTCAGCAGAAGGTCCCGAAGAGTCTCAAAGGATTCCTGCTCCACTTGACTTGGGGGAGGCAGGTTCTTCGGTAGCGTTGAGCTCACTAACTCATTCAGCGGTTTCGCCACCTTGGCGAAGCCCTTGGTGAAACGTCGGTACACGTTACACATCCCGAGGAAGCTCCTCATCTGGGTCTGGGTCCGGGGGTACTGAGCCTTACGGATGGCCCTCAAGTTCTTCTCGTTGACACTGAGGCGCCCCGGACGGACAACATGTCCCAAGTATTCCACCTCCTGAGTGAAGAGGTGGCACTTACTCGCCTTCAGTGACACACCGGCGTCAGCAAGTAGCTTGACCACCTGGTCAAGATGGCCAATGTGCTCCTCCTGACTTCGGGAGAACACAATGGTATCGTCTAGGCACACGAGACAGATCTGCCACCGTACTTCAGCCAGAATCATGTCCATAGCGCGCTGGAAAGTTGCTGGCGCGTTGCACAGTCCGAACGGTAGTCGCTTGCACTCGTAGGTACCACAGTGACAGGTAAAGGTAGTTTTATGCCTGTCTTCCGGGGCAATGGGAATTTGCCAGTACCCCGCGTTACAGCCTAGGGTAGAGAACACGTTTGACTCCCCCAGAGATTCCAGACAGTCTTCCATCTTAGGTAGGGGATAACTGTCCTTCACCGTGCTCTCGTTGAGCCTACGGTAGTCGATACAGAACCGGGGGGTCCCATCAACTTTGGGGACGATATCCACCGGACTCGCCCAGTCGGCGTTGCTGGCCTCGATCACATCGAGGGCCTCCATGCAAGAAACTTGCTCCTTAACGAGGGCCCTTGAACGGGGCCCTCCCCTATACGGTTGTTGGCGTATAGGGGGAGCACCGGGTTTCAACTCGATCCGGTGTTGGGTGGCTCTCATGAGTCCCAATTGACCATCCCACAACTTATGATATTGGTCCAAGAGGCGTTCAACTTGAACCCTCAACCTGGGTGGAACACTCTCCATGTTCACATGCGGCCGAGGAGAGGCGGCCGACTTGGCTTGGTGCTTCTCCTTTCCGGACTTCGGATCGCTACTCGCGCCCGCATTGAGGGTGACCGCTATTACCGGTCCCTCATGTTGGTCGATATAGCCGAACTTGGCTCCCGACTTGAAGTACTGGGGCGACGAGCTCAGGTTCATAACCTGGATCCTCCACGGAACCCCGGCTTTGGAGTCCATCGTGCCAAGGGCAACATGCACTTGGTGCTTGCGAGCAAGACGGGGGTGAGGGTGCGCCAACCCGTTCCCCGTATAATCAGTTACAACGTCAACGTGCGCCACCGAGTTGGGGGGCAACGTGACTTTACGGGCTAAACGCAGGGTAGCAGTAAACCGTTCTCTCACAGAGCAAACAGGCTTCGACTGTGAGACTGTCACAGGAGCCACAGACTTTCCCTTACCAAGGATGGGGATGGGCTCCCCATTCATCAACTTGACCCAATACTCAGGCCCACAAATCAAAGGCACTTGTGTTACAACATAAGGGGTACCCAGAAGCAGGGGTACCGATATATTCTCGACTACTCCATAGGTCACCTCGACCTCATTGGTTCCCAACCTAGTTGGTAGGGTCACGGCACCAACGATGGGACGTACCCCACCATTGATGTCGATCAGATGGTCAGCTTTAGACTTCCAGCGTTGGAGCTTCATCTCCTTTGGTAATAGCGACTTGCCTATCAAGGAGGCTCCTGACCCGGTATCAAGTACGATACGGGCACAACAGGCACGGCCGGGGGCTAGTTGCACCCGTCCAGCCACCTGGAAGCTCTCACCCGTCAGCACCGCGAGGACCCGACGTGGGTTTACGTTCTTGGGGAGTCCTACCCGAGGTGGGCGGACTCCCTTAGGTCGCCGCAGTATCCTGCAGGGTTGGTTCGTCCTCTTGACCCACTTGGCCGAGGCTGCCGTTGTGAGCTTAGGACGGCCAGCTCCAACGGTCATTCGTTTCCCGCCGACTTGGCGTCTGAATCCGAGGGCGAAAGGGAAGACGACGAGTCCGAGGACGACGTGTCCGCCCCCTCCGCCGAAGGTGTGGCGACCGCCACTGCCGGTCAGGGTCCACCCTCGCGGCGTCAACGTACTTCATTCGTAGCCGACTTCTTACTCGCATTCTTAACAAGTTGTTGAATGCGTTTACTCAACTTGGGGCAATCATATGCCCAGTGTCCATCGGAGTTGCAGTTCCAACACCGATTGTCAGTTCCTGGAGGGGTTTTCCCGACTGGGGAAGACGAAGAGGTACCCCGGGAGCTTCCCACGGCAGCTACTACCCTTTCCTTGCGGATTAGGTG
Organism: Pyropia yezoensis; assembly: GCA_009829735.1. Taxonomy (NCBI): domain Eukaryota; phylum Rhodophyta; class Bangiophyceae; order Bangiales; family Bangiaceae; genus Pyropia; species Pyropia yezoensis. Next base: position 14,737,568 of record CM020618.1, on the reverse strand, counting down.
TGCCTCTCTCAGCTCTCTGGCCCGGCGCGCCTCCTCGCGTTCCTTGGCCAACTCGGCCTGACGCTCCTGGCGTTGTTCCTCCCGCAGCTTGCGGTAGGCCTCACCTCTGCGGTAGGCGAACCTAGCCAACTCGGCCATTGTCGCCCGGGCAGTGTTATGCTCCCGGGTTTCCATGCGGACTGACCAATGGAGTCCCTCCACGAACCGCCTCTTCACCACAGCTAGTGGATGAAAAAACCCACAAAGATTGTTGAGCTTACGAACTCGCTCCGCAAAGGACAACTCGTCCTCAGCCTCTTCCTGGTGAGCTTGGGTAAACTCCTCAACTTGAGAAGCCAACGCTGCTTCATCCACCATGGCTCTCAACAACCAGTTGACGAGCTCCAAGTAGGACGTCACCTCACCAGCGCCTCCACTTGTGGAACTGGGCATGACGGACATAAGTTCTGTCCGGAGGTCGCCCTTGGTAAATTCCTGTAGCATATAGAAATCCATGCCCTCACTCATGGCATTCTCGTCACAGACTTTTGTGAAACGACCTAGAAACTCAAAGACACGGAGGGGGGGACTTCCATCCCACTCCGCTTCGTGCCCAAAAGAGTGAAGTGCATTCTTCTTGGCACGGCCCATGGCTCGGGCCTGGACAGGACCATACGCCACCGACGTGTTGTGGAGGGCGTAGGTCTCGCAGTCAAAGATCCTCTGGTAGACCGGGTCGGCTACCTGGATCTTGGGCGGCACCTCACATTGAGGGAAAAGCCGCTGAGGCACTGGGGTAAGTTGACCCGCAGTGCCTGCTGTCTGCCGCGGCGAGCTTGGTGTAGCCGCCGGCGTATCCGAGGGAAGCTCTCCCGTGAAGGGCGTACGCCCCACCGAGAGTGGTGTGGCTCCCTCGTTGGGAGTCCTAGGGATCGCCCCCTGTTCGGGGGGGGCCAAGATAGGCGTGAGGAGGGATTCCCCCTGCGCCTGCGGGTTCGAAAGCCCCAATCCGGTCTGGACATTAAGGCCATCTGGCAAACTCGCCACAATCTGATTCAGAATCGTATTCGTCATCGTGACCACCAGGTCCGGCAAAGTCTGCCGTAACACATTGGTCGCCTCCCGACGGACAGTTTCCGCGAGGAGTGGATTGTCTACTCCAGTTGAGTCTCGGTCCGCCTCCGAGAGTCCACCTGAGGGGTGACCACGATCCTCAGGGGTCTCAACCGGGGGCATGGGCGCGAGCCCAGCGCCGACCAACGGAGGTCCGCCGTCCTCCGAAAGCCTAGTTGGCGACGGCTCCAAGCCAAAGTTGGCTCCAACCCGAGTGGAACCCGCGGGGACAGTCCTCTCACCTTGGGACGTTCCCGTTGAGTGTACCACACGGTGGCCAGACTTCGGCCCACCCACATCAAAATTGTCACCCGGATGAACTCCCGACTGAGTCGGGGTGGCCTGTTGCCCGCCCGCACTTCCAGTCCTGCTGGCTTGAGGGACCTCTAGTCCCTCTGCGACCCCAGGTAAGCCTACCTGTGTCTCACCAGTATTCGACGGCACTGAAGTTCGTGCGTCACCCGTGTACTCCCCAGACAACGGGGGGTCCGAACTAGCCATGTTGGCTAACGATCCGTATGACACGGTCCAAGTCCCCCGTTCCTCTGAGACAGAGGGCCCCCTACACCCGGGTGCACCCGGAGGTAAAGTTCACCTCTGTCCCCTGCTGCTCCACCAAATGTGGCAAAAACCTCTCGCACACGCGACACCCAAGTTGGGGCGGTGCACAAGGGCTGCCTCCCGTGTCGGGGGAACCGGAAGAAGTGCAAGTCGCACACGCTCTATCCCTGTTGTGGGGCAATCCCCCCACGGACAAACAAGAAGATGGTGTGTGGTCGAACAGTTTCTTGGTCGGGACGGGGAACCAGGGCGAAGCCCCGCTGTCCCTCCCCTTATCCCCCCAGGGTCCCCTCAGAATCTCGCCACTCAGAATCTCCCACCCCAGCACCTGCCCACCGGGCCACACGAAAATTCAAGACGATAAATGGAGAAAACCCTCAAATCCAAGTTGGATTTACTACTAAGCTAACTAAACCAAACTTAGGGAATATGGACCCAAATGCAAGGGAGGAACGGGTCAGGCTAGTGACCTGCCGCCCCTTGCATGGCACGTGTTGCCCCCCTACCTGGGGGTCAATACTGCGACAGGTGGGAAAAACGTGGCGCGGGAGAGACGGTCGCGACGACGGTGGCGGTTGAGGGGAAGGTGGTCACGTCGACAAACTTCACAATCAGTGTCTGCTGCACCACACCCGCGACCCGGTCCGCTCGACCAATAAAAACATTGTCTCCCGCGCTCCCCATGGCGGCGTCTCGCAGTCCCCCCCCCTCCGCCCGCCCAGTGTATGTCTCACGGCCAATCAGAGCACATCGTGTCCCCCGCCCGACGGGGAGGGGGCCAGCACGGAACCGACCGCCCCACAATATCGGCGCCCCACGTGGGCGCCCTGCCCTCCACCCGAGCGGCCCTGCAGCAGCGGGCAGCGGAGTGGCCTCCTGGAGACGGGTTACGGGGGCTGCCCGCCTAACGCGGTCGACCCAGCGGCCTCGCGACACCTGGCACACCGCATCCCCCCCCTTCCACGTACTCTGCAGGAGCCTGATCCGCCAGCGATCGAGTAACGGTCGTCATCAATCGTGCCGCGCTAGAATGATATTGCAAAAATTGCCTGTGCGATCACGATCGGACACGTTGTCGAGCCCCAACCAGCGTGCGAGAATGGGGAATGGGGATGGGGTCACCCCATTTCCGACAAGAATGGGGTATCCCCATTCCCATTCCCCATCCGTGCCCCAACCAGGCACGAAAACCGGGGGGAGTTACTTAAAATGGGTTGTGTCGAATCCGATCCGGGAACATCGAGATGGTGTCGTTCACACCACTACAGTCTTTCTCCATTATTGGGCACTCTTTGTGGCGACCGTAAGCCCAAGGATTGTAACTTGATTCCGCCCTCTGATTGGTCGGTGACAACGATCGAATGCTGACACATGCGTTGATCGCACCGTCGAGGTCGGTCGACCTGCATTGGTTACTAGACACCGTGCCCAAGAAAAGATGTCACAGCAATGGAGAAAGACTGTGTGTGACCCATTGCAATACTTGCAAGCTCCAGAACAGAGATTTGACGCCGTTTCAAGCCGTTTTAACGTCCAAATACGTGCCACGTAGCCATATTGCGAATGGGATTCACGACGGTAGCTGTGCTCTCAAGAAGTGCGAAAGAAAAAAAGAAAACGGGAAAGTGTGAGACCGGAAGAAAGATTGAGCAGGAGGGAGGCAGTACACATGTGGATGCTGACAATACAGTAACTATTCAATTGTATCGTGTTCGTTTATATACCACCTGGTATATAAACGAATACCGATCGGCCGCCCAAGCTTCATCCATGTATTGACGATCGGTGCCGAAATTAAACGATTGATCAATAACAAGTCGAGCGTCCACGATTGACAGCCCGTGCCCCACCTCAACGTCGCCGACGTCACGCCGACGCCACGCCGTCATCCACCACCGTGAGTATCCGCACCAGCCGCTTGTCTGGCCGCCCCTGTCCAACCCCTCTCTCTCTCCAATATCGCCCCATCTTGGGCCTTCTCGTCGTAGGATTTCTCAAGAACTGGCCTGCGAAATACCTCCTCGCCTTTGTCGACCGCCTCTATCTGGGGCTTCTCCTTGCTGCAGACGCCCTCCCCCCCCCTTCTCCCCTCCTTTTTTCCCTTTTTTCCAGGTTACGCTTCCCGCTTGTCAACACGCCTCCGACAACGCCGCGTGCTGCGCGCGCTCTGGCTGCCGCCGCAGCTGAAGCAGCTGTGCAAGAGATCATCCCCGCGGCAACGACAGAGGCACGGCACGCCGTCAGCGTGGCGGCGGCCGCCGCTACAGCCGCAGCCGCAGTGCACTTCCAACAGAGCGCCTCACGATCTACTCCCCTCCGACCAGCTGCGTCAAGACGACCGGCAAGACCGGCGGCATCGGGCGTTGCCGATGGGCATGTCCGCAAGGAGCGGACACCCATCACCCTGGGCGACAAGATTGCGTTTATCCGTTTAGTTCATCGAGGGACGCATACGTCATTACAGGCTGCATAACACTCCTTTCACGTTGCCATATCCCTTGAGGCGGCCCTCAGCATTTGCAGGCCGCGAGAGCGGGCTAAGCTCCCAGCGCGGGCGCGCAGCGGCGAGCCACTCGATGCTGTGCGCCAACGTCGGTCAAAATTTGGGGCGGTGGATAAGGCGCTGCGCGCGTGGTACGATGGCATCCAGTCCATGGCGCGCAGCCACCTTCCTGTGACTCTGGCAGAGCTTGAGTCCAAGGCGGCCGAGATTGCAGCCGAAATGGTCGTGGTCGGCTTCATGGCATCGAAGGGCTTTATCCAGAAGTGGGCGAAACGACACCAGCTGCGCAACGTCGCGCTTTGGGGCCAGTGTGATTCGGCAATTGATGCTGCTCAACAAAGAGCCGAAAGGATGACCGAGATACGGGAGGAGCTGTCCAACTACGACCCAGAGCATATCTACAATATGGAAGAGACGGGGCTGCAGTTTCGGTGTCTTCCTAACCGGGCCTACATCTCGGCGGGGCAACGACGGCGGGCCCGAAGGACCAAGGCCATAATGGCCAAGGATCGGGTCACCCTCGTGTTGGCATGCAATGCCACGGGCTCCCATAAGATCCCCATCTCTATCATTGGGTCGGCCGCCGTGCCCTTGTGTTTTAAGCCTCCCCGACCGGCCTGCCTCTTCCCTACTTCAGCCAAACGTCGGCGTGGATGGATGCGGATGTGCACTACAAGTGGTTCACCACGGTGTTTGCCCCGGCTGTGCGGTCACGGACCAGCGAGCCTGTCATCCTCATTGTCGACAAGTGTGGGTCGCACACGGAGTTGACGCATGCGCAAGTTAAGATTTGCGCTCTCTCCCCAAACGTGACGGCCATCCATCAACATCTGGATGCTGGCGTGATCGCGTGTGTCAAGCGTCAGGTTAAGAAGCGCCGAATATCGCTGGTCATCCGCACGCACGAGGACAGGCAGCGGCGTGAAGCTGCAGCGCGGGCAGCCGGGCCGACCGCAGCGCCAGCACCGGTGCCAACAAGCGGGCGCAGTGTGGCGACGGAGGCGGCGGCGGGGCCTGACCTGCGCACGGCCGCGGGGCCAGGCCCCAGCAGGCCTCCCGAAGCGGCAGGGGCAGCGGCGAGAACACTCCAGATGACGAGGCTGGGCCCTCAGTCGGCGGGAGTATGGCCGGGGGTGTCAGCACCACCGGGCGGCGGCCGTGACGCCGCCCCCGTGCCAACTGGTGCGCCGAATGCTGCAGGACCCAATGCGAGCCCCCCCCCAGCACCACCGGGCGGCGGCCGTGACGCCGCCCCCGTGCCAACCGGTGCGCCGAATGCTGCGGGACCCAATGCGTGCCCCCCCACAGCACCACCGGGCGGCGAGTGTGACGCCGCCCCCGTGCCAACCGGTGCGCCGAATGCTGCGGGACCCATCGCGAGCCCCCCCCCCCCCCCCGCCGCCGAGCCCTGTGCTCCGCGTGCCACTCCTGGGTCGGCCACTCCACGTGCCGCCCCCGGGCCGACGGGTGCGCCGATTGCTATGGAACCCATCACAAGCCCCCCCCCTCCCCCCGCCGCGCCGCAACCTATTGAAGCGTTTTCGTTCAAGTCGATTTCGGTTGACGGTTTGCCGTCGCCTACGCCGGCTGACATTGCTTTGGCTTCCAGACCCAACGTGTGGGTAGCCCCCCCAAGCACCGCCCCGGCTGAGTCAAAGAGGCGCAGGCGCTCACGGGCGCCGACCCCGAGGCAAATCCTGGGAGTTCGCGACGGGGCTCCAGTCCACCTGCAAGACGTGGCCGAGCTTATCCTCGAGGAGTGGGCAGCGGTGACGACGGCCACGATTGCCCATTGCTGGGCAAAGGCGCGCATTCTGCCGCTTGGCATGGAGGCGCGCCTCTTGGCTGACCACGGAGATTACCGTGCCGCCGTCCAGCCCATTGGCGAGGACGTATGTGAGCTATTGTCCCTAATGGGCAGGTCTGCTGTGGCGCAGAATTGCTTTGGCGCGAGTGACAGTGCTGAGAAAGAGCTGGCTGTGGAGGGATGGCTGGGTGTCGAGGAGGACCCAGACGCAATCGAGGACACAGCGGACCAAGAGCGTTGAGCGCAACCCCCCGATGTAGACGAGGCAAGCGAACAAAAATAGGGGACAACTGTGTCATTATGGGCTGCTCTTCTGGTTTGGTCGTGAAGCGCTCCGGTGCTTCATGCTGTGATGTCTTGCGGTCTGAGGCGCGGAGGGCAGGCGGCAGTCCAGCTCGACAGTGAACGATCGCGCGACGCCGACAAACGATCGACAATCGTTCCAAACTGGGGCGAATTTATCAGGGGCCAAAGGCGGCTTGCACGGCCGACTTGGAGGGCTACTTCATGGCGCACCCCCGTATATAGTCGAATAATGACTGTACAGTCTTTCTCCATTGTTGGGCACCCTTTGTGGCGACCGTAAGCCCAAGGATTGTAACTTGATTCCGCCCTCTGATTGGTCAGTCACAACGATCGAATGCTGACACATGCGTTGATCGCACCGTAGAGGTCGGTCGACCTGCATTGGTTACTAGACACCGTGCCCAATAAAAGATGTCACAGCAATGGAGAAAGACTGTAGAACCTTCATAAGTTTTAAGAAATCGGAGCCAAGATAGCCTGGATTGAAAAATGTGCGATCGAAAGTCCCCGGACGACCAGCAGTGCCTCGCTGTATGTATATCCGTCAGCGCGGTGAGCGCTGCGGTTGATCGAGTCCAGTACATACGCTCGCGCCGCGGACTGCATGACATGATACGGTCGCGCTCTGACTCAAGTTCCCAAGGCAGAAGATGTCGACGCGAGCGTCAAGAAAGAGGGGCCATCTGGCGACCGTGGGCTCAACCAGGCCAGCAGCCTGCGGTGCGTCGTTCCGTGGTGCCGAAGCCAAAAGGCGGTGAGAGTGTCATGGGAAAGGGTCGCTCTGTGCGCAGCTGACCTCAATCATGCTCTCCGCCGTGATGTCTGACCCCTGCACCCGCAAAGAGTCCACCCTGATGTCCAGCACCCCCCCCCCCCCCCCCCCCTGCGGAGGTGCTCATGTTCTAAAGTATCCCAATATTTTTCTCACAGTGGCTCCAGTAACATAACTGTGAACATTCTTACATTTCGCGTTCATTTCGGCGCAAGCGTAGCTCTATCGATGGAACGTAGCTCATTCGACAGATCTCTAGGTGGCGGTCCCGGCTGTGTACCTAACTCAGAAATATTCAAAGCCAAAGAAAGTGAGGTTTCTATCGTCAGGCGCCACATATGTAACATACTGCCGCTTTCAGATGATCTGCAGTAGCTGCCGCTGCGGCTACAGCCCGCAGGCTGTGGTGGGTGATCAGCAGTGTACAGTCACAGTGCAAAGAACGGACAAGAGAGAAATCCAACGGAAGCTCCATGCGGACGTGTCTTCTAGCCCTCCCGCACCGAGGGGTGCACCCCCCCGCATGTCCAAAAGTTTTGCTCCCCACCCGATGTATCCACGCCTGTTGCTCGTAGGTCACACAACACATCCTCACACCACACGATACTGGCGAAACGTGTGGAAAGCCCCCGCCGCCGCGTGGGAACACGCCTATGCATCTCACACGAGCGGCGCGAGAGGAAGAGCTGGGGGAACCGGGTGTGAACTGCGGAGGATTGACGGGGCGTGCGAGCAGATGAGGGCCAGGGCAGTGCGGAATCGCAAGGAGTGGGGGGGCGCGCGGGGAGTGCTGCAACCTGTGGTCCACGTTGGCCTATAAGAATCGAGCTACGCCGGTGGGTGAGACGGCTCCGCGGTTTTGGCCCCATACCGTTGCAGCACCGGGAGCTGGTGGTCAAGCGCGGTCACATTGGCGCAGGCCGCCTGCCGTGCAGCAGCATCTAAGCGTTGGGGGGCGACTGCCATCGCGCTCAGCGTCCCGAGGCCCTACAACAAAAATAGCCCGGATATCCGGGTTCTGGGTCCCGTAATCCGGGTTTTTTCCCGGAGTACGACCCCCCCCCTACCGGGGCCCCTCCCTGATGAATTTTCCAGAGGGGTGGTTACGGAGCTTTTTTATTCCATGTTTTCAACCGGACGTCCTGGCCTGATGAAGAGCCCCCCCCCCTGCCTCCCCTTGTCGGCGTCCGTTCCCCGCCTGCCCACCCCACCACCTCATTCGCTCCCACGACGCCCCCCTCCCTTGCGCAGCGCAGTGGCCACGCCGCCACGCCGCCGCACCTCCGCGCCGACCCGCTCTCACAACAGCCAAGCTCCGTGGACCAATGGCCAGTCTATTCGTGAAAACTCGTGAGAGCTTCCCAGCTGTCGCGGTGCCGCCGCCCGGCCTCTGCGAGCCAGAAGGTCTGTAAATTCGGGAGGTGGGTCAGTGCTGCGAGTCGTCCGCGTAGCCCTTCGCAGGCCGCTGCCATTGCGGTGACTAGCGCAGGGCATTTTCGACCAGAATGTCACGAGATCCAGTGGTGGGGGGCGGTCAAGATCAGGCGCTTTAGGCGCGCGGGGGCCGGAGGCAGACGGGAGCTCTCTGCAAAATTGGCGAAGAGGCTGATATCATTGGAAGCTAGCAGGTGGCGCGCCGTAGCCAATGGCAGGGCATCATTGATCCCCGAGTCGCGAGATCCTGTCAATATTCGGGAATGGGATGCATGGCTCAGGCGCAGCGTGGAAAACGGCTCGGGCCAGCTCTCTATGCCGTAGGACGGTGCGCCCCCAATCAACACTCAGCTTTGATTTCGGGGCCTCCGGTTAGGGCCAATAGTAATCAAACGTTCTCATCATGCGTGCCAATGGTAATCAAACGTTTGCGGAGCCGTCGGCCACGTGTAGAGTCCCCATGAAGGGTCCATCCCTGCCATATGTCGTGTCACTCTTCACCTGCCTCAGGCATTTTTTGATCGCCCCGCCGTAGTTCCTGGCGACTGACAGACTTGGCGTCGGGGAGTTCAGCGAGCTGTGCCGGGGACTTCTAGAAGACGTCGCGTCACCCCAACGCCAAATGCACGGGGAGCGGTCGCCGGCTTGTCCCCGGAAGTACAACGTGGCCGTCTCGGCGTTCGACCCGCTGCCCGGCACCACCGCCGTCGTCCCCGCTGGCTGGCCGCCACTCACCCGCCGTCACCTGACCGCCCTCGCCCCGCCAACGCCATCGCCCTCACCGGCTGGCCGTCGCCCCCCCACCGCCCCCATTACCGCCTTCGTCTGGCGGTCGCCCCCCCGCCACGTCTGTGGCCGCCGCTGGTCGGTGCCCCTCCGGTGCTGTCGCCGCCGAGGCTGGCTGGCCGGCGCCCCACCGCGGTTGCTGCTGCCGCCGCCGACGGACTACCACCGCCCCCGCCGCACTGCCACCGCCTCTGCCGGCTGACCGCCGCCTCGTCACCGCCGCCACCGTCGCTGCCCTCTGGCCGCCGCCTTCCCGTTGCCAGCCCCCCCCCGCCGACCTCACCGCAGCCACGGGCTGGCGGCCTCCTCCCACCTGCCGCGGTCGCCGCTAGCGGCTGGCCGCCGCCCTCGCGCCACCACCGCCCCCGCTCGCAGTTGGACGTCGCTCGTCGGCCGCCACCTCCCGGCCGCCACCGCCACTGCCGCGGCCGCTGCTTGGTGGCCGCAGCCGGCTGGCCGCCGCCCCCGCCGCCGCCGGCTGGCCGCCGCCCCCGCCGCCGCCGGCTGGCCGCCGCCCCCGCCGCCGCCGGCTGGCCGCCGCCCCCGCCGCCGCCGGCTGGCCGCCGCCCCCCCGCTGCCGCCGCTGCTGCCGCTGCCGTCGCGGGCTTGTGGCCGCCACCCTCCCGCTGCAGCCGCAACCGGTTGTCGTCCGTTCCTTCCCCGCTGCCGCGGTCACCGCCGCAGCCACCGGCTCATAGCCGCCCCCCCGTCGCTACCGCCGCCACCGCCGCCGCCGGCTTGTTGCCGGCCTCGCCCTTGCCGGCTGGTCGCTTCTCCCCTGCCGCTGCCGCAGCCGCCGGCACTGCCGGCTGGCCTCCGCCCCACCGCCGCCACCGACGCTGCTGCTGGCTACTCTCCGTCTCTCCGCCTCGCCTTCGCCGCTATCGCTGCCGCCGCCTGCTGGCGGTCCGCCAACGCCGCCAACGCCATCTTTCGTCGGCCGCTGCCCCCTCGCCGCCGCCGCCACCGCGGCGGTCACCGGCTGCTGGCCGTTCCGGCGCCGCCGCCGCGGCCAGCCGCCTTGCTCGCGGCCGCCAGCAAGTCGCCGCCCCGCCTCCCCACCGCGGTCGCTGGATGGCCTACGCTCCCCGCAATAAACTACTCTTTTTGTGGGCATCCCATTGGACGTCGTGTTGTCCGTTTTTGTGGCGCTGCGCGCGCCCATGGCGTCAGTGCGTAGCAGTTTGCAGCCGAGGGTGGTCCAGTACGCTCCCAAGAAGCAAGATGCCTTTGAGAGCCTCGATGAGGAACTTCTGGTTCTTTGCTCGTACTTCTGACTCCACGAGTATTCCCAGCGACCCTTTTTTAGTCGTCTTGGACAGTTTTGGCACTCGTGAGTGACACTTGGTATCGGTGTGTTCGGTCGTTGCTGAGGTTTTGCATAGTCGTGACATGCCATCACCGTGCTCACCCCGAGGATTACCTGTCCGGACCATTGCTTGGAAATTGTTTCTAGTCACCAAGAAAATGCCGATGAGAACGCTTTTGTCGTCAGAACCACAAGCGCATGACGAGGAAGTGCGTCTTGACGGCCGTTCGGGACCGGCCAGCTGCCAGCCTTTTACAACCGACAAGGTGGGGGGTGTTCAGCCGGTCTTGACTGTCACGGCTGTAACCACGTGAGCTATCCACACTTCCTTCACAACTTACGCTAACATATATACTTTATTCAAGGCGTTTGAGTATACTTAACTCCAGGTCTGCTCGCAAAACTCGGTTGGAAAAGCCCCTAAAATATTGTTAATACTTTCGGGTTTTCCGCTCAGGAGCCGTTTACCAAAGGGTGCGCCCCCCCCCCAAATCAAACCTTCTCTAAATCGTCCGATGACATAAAGAGACGGCCTGGAAAACGGGTGGATTGGAGAACCAACAGCCCTCGCTGAATGATGACCAACCCTTTATGTCTCGAGTCTCCCATTGCCGCAAGTGATCACCCTCACCCCCAGCTCCCCGATCCGAGCGGTACCCTAAATACAGAAGGTGTCCCCGCGGGTCTCTCCTTGGTAGAGAGACCCGCGCAGTGGATCCGGTTTCATTTTCCCCATGACAAAATTGGGGAACAGCAATAGGATAGATCGAGCGGGGGGAGAGCTCTCTGACACAAATGGCGAAGATGCTGACGTTGATATCAATCTATCTACGTATTCAGAAGATGGCGAGCTGGCCATTCGAAGGTAAACATTGATCCAGAGCCGAGATCTTGTCAAACCCGCTAGATACGGGTGGACGGGCTGAGGAGCCAGTAAATAAATAGCAGAGGGCGCGCGACGCAGGGTACATTGCCCTTGCTGATTCTTGACTAATTCTCATAGTCTCGAGTCATCAGTTGCAGCCTTATTTCATGCTGACCCCCCCCCTCGCCCCCTCCGCCTTTTTCCCTTTCCCCGTACCCCCTCCCCCTGCGGGGGCCCCGGGGCCGGCCCTTGAGGCTCTTTGTCGACGAAGACGCCAGATTCAATTCAGCTGGGTGATCCCACACAAGTAGCTTCGAGGAGTAGCCGCATATCAAACAGATTAAAATGAAATATAGACGCGAAAGGGTCTGTAGCCGACGGGCAGCGAGGAGTTTGTACAGATTCATCTAAAGCTGAGCCTCAATGAGTGCTGGTCAAGCCTTCCCAGTTCCGACCACAGGGTGACGACATCATCTGCCCGGCAGCAAGCCAGCAGGTCACCTCTTTTAAGCTACAAAAAAAACTAATTTTCGGTAGTAAACGACGAGCGCGACCAGGCGCTATGTCTCATGCTTTTGGGACAAAACGCAGTGTGCACTGCACAATATCAGAGTAGTGTACGACGTGACGCAGATCCTGTGTATTGACAAATATCCATCCCGCGGAAAAAAAATGGTGATTTATTGCAATAATCGCTCGGTTGCATAGGTATACAGGCGTGTCGACAAGGTGGTACATAGGTGGAAAGTGAGCGGGGCCTGTGGGTATGGGGGTACGAGAGTCCGGAACAACTGCACGCCAGGGTACGAACAAGGCTGCCCGGGGAAATTTTTGACGTTTTTTTATTTGGATACACAACATTGTATATCAACTGAAGTTTTGTTGAAACACTAATGTATACCTATTTTAACGACTGCCCCTAAAGGTACGCTGATCTGACCTCGAGTGCCCCCCTGACCTCGATTGCCCGCTGAGGATGATCCACAGCCTATCAAAGTCCCACGCAATCGGGGCTTTCAACCCGGATATGCGGGTTATCTCGTGGAAAAACCCGGATGTAGGGGTTCCTCCAAGGAGAATCCCGGATATACGGGTTCTCAGGTGCAGGAATGGGGTCTGCTGTTCGAGTTGGCTGACCACTTCAGGTCATGAGAGTGGCTCGCACGCAGGCTCTGAGTGTTGTCTCGATCGCGTCTTACTTGGTTGCCGCCGCTGTGATGCGCGCCTCGGGCCAAGAGATGGCGTCTGCGCCACAGCATGAGTAGCGGTTGCGAACACTTCCGGCGGGCGACAATGCTCTCCGATGATGGCTTGAAAAATCATATAGAGGGTTTTCGACGAGTCCCACAAGGGTCCTCCGTCCAGTACAGAAAACCCCGATATCCGGATTATTTTTGTTGTAGGGAGGATGTCGCGCGCCCCCATACCCCCAGAACTGTACCGTCGCTGCTTGTGGAACGTGTCGCTGACGCTCCCCTCGTGCCTCACGTCCTTCATGCCTCCCCGTGCCTCGCGCCTCTTGCGGACAGCCGGCTTTCCGTCCCTGTCCTTTTTCCCCCCTCCCGTACCGCCCCTTCCCTTCCCACCCTCTACGCCACTCCCTCATCTACCTCGTCGCTTACCCGTCGTCATGCTCTCCCCTCCCCGTTTCCGCGTCCCTGGTGCCGTCTGCACTCTGACGGCGGCGCCTTTTCTGTGGACCAGGGGCGCCCGTTTGCATAAGACGGGGCTGGACCAGGTCTGCTGGCCGCGCACGAGTGGACCCACGGGGCGGTGGTGGTGACTCTCACCAGCTGGGGCGCTTACGATGGCGGCCGTGTTGGTGGCGGCAGCGGCGGTGTAGAGGCAACTGCAGTGCCAGCGGTGACCGCAGCGGCGGCAGTAGCAGTACCGGTGGCAGCGTCGTCGCCAGCGGCTTCGTCGGTGTGTCCGTACGCCTATGCGTGGCCCACACCAGAGGCGGTGGTGGCCAAGCGGCAGAAACTAGCCTGGGTAGCCCTGGGCGGGCAGGTATGAGCGGCTGGGGGATGGTCATGGTAGCGAGCGGGGCGGGGGGGGGGGTGCCAGGGGGGTCCGCCGCGCCATTCTGGTGATATGCGGACGAGGGTACCGAGGGGGTTGTTGTACGCAGTGGGGAAGACGGTGCCCTATTGCTCACGTTGAGAATTGCCTCTGACTGTCGTTTGTCCCGCTCGTGCGGGCTATTTGTTGCTCTTCTCTGTGTTGTGCTTCTGCTCTTGCTCTTGCCGCGATGTGTCAGTCTCCATGCGTGCGTGTGTATCCCATCCTGGTCTCGCTGCTGTGGTCACATTGCAGTGCTCGTCTGGTTCTCTTGTATTGTCAAGGCGCACCGGTCATGGAGGGGAGGGGGAAGTTGCAGAGAGCACATAAAGTCTCGTATGAGAAACCACCATCAGACGCTTGCACCAGAGGACAGGAGCCCCCACTATGCTTGCCGCACGACGTTGTTCATGCACATTCCCTATTGTCCAGTCACGACGAGTACCCAGCTTGCAGATTATGTCACAAGACGGCTATCCGGAAAGAGTATGCTTGCTACAAAAGATTATAAATTCACCAGACATGTATTCAGCGGATCCGTCGCATAAATTAGTGGGGCTCTGTGCTTGAGCTTGCGCACAGTGGTTCCAGGCAAGCGAGTGAGAGGAATTGCTACGGACAAAATCAATTGAATTACACACAGGACTCAGACGGGATGTGGATGCCGCAAACCGATGCGGAGAGACCTCGCGCGTTTGCGTGCCTGTGGGGTTCATCAGTAAAATGCGCCACACCATTTGAAGCCCCCATCTATAGAGCGGCCCCTAAAAAGTGGACGTGCACGTGTCGTGATCATCTCAAATATCGGCCACTGGACCAATCAAACCCACACTGCACGACCCGTGCACGTCCACTTTTTGCGGGATGCACAATAATGGAACCATTATAAGGCATTTCTTTATGGGATCCCTTGGTCCCATTACGAGGGGTGCCCTAATGGTGCCCTGACAGCTCGGTCCATTGGCACCTGTTTTTTATTTATTTAAATGGTCACGTTTTTTGGAACGGGCAGATGTTTCATGGCCACGGACATACTTTTTGATATCCTGCCCAGCACAACCTCACCTACGGTGAGACTCCAGTCTCCAAGGTCCCTACCGCCGCTCCACCCCTAGCAACATGTACACTTTGCGACAACCAGCCGGCTGCGCGGAGGTGGGGGCACCGCCGACCAGCACGCTACACGCGCGGCGCCTCCCTTCACGGGTCCTATCTCGCATCCACCGTCACTAACGCCAGTCTTGCCATGCTGCGGTCCGTGCAGAACCCTTCGCTCCATGCTTCCCTCCCCATGTGCAGTGCACTGCCGCATGCGCCCACAAAAACTCACTGCCGCAAACGGCGTGCCCCTCATATGTCGTTCCGCACCCGACCCTCGCCCCCCCCACGTACGTACCTGTCTCCATGCCCATCCACCACCCCGGGCGCTGTACCTCTGCGGAGGTATCATTGACATGACCATATCAGCGTCCACCGTACCGATAGGTGAACAAGCATCCGTAGCCGCAAGCAGCGGCGGAGCGTCAGCGGCAGACGGCGCATACTCCCGGAACAACGATGGGGCTGCAGTGTTGGCAGCTGCTCCAGCCGCTTCTCGTGCCACCCCTGTCACCTCGGCCCCAGACGCCCCATCAAAAAAGACCCACCCACCCTTCCACACGGCCCCACCGCGGCCGCCGCCAGAACCCCTCTCTTGTCCCCGCGCACCACCCATCTCCGTTCTTTCCACCACATCCCTTGCCTCAATGTCCTCGGCCAACTTCACCCTCTCGCCCTTCTCACTTACCCCTCCGTTACCGCCTCCCTCCTCGTCCCCATCCTTGTCGTCGTCCCTGCCCGTGCCCCCCTGGCTGTCCCAAGCTCCCTCGCCGTCCACACCCCACGCTCCTCGAGACGACGAGCCGTGCGCCCCACGACCAAGTCGAAGTGCTTGCGGAGGGCTGGCGGCCGTTGTGCTCGCACAGTTGGCGATCCCCGCCTCTTCTGTGCCCTTGTCAGCAACGCTTTGCCGAGGCGCTGCGTGACGCCGCACTAACCACGGCGTGGACGTGCCCCCCCCGGCACCCTCCTGCCACGAAGAGACTTGCACTTACTGCCCCTCAAAAGGCGGTGCGGCGCCACTGCTCAGCAGTCCGTGGCTTGGTCTTTGACGGAAATAATTCTGCGAGGGGGGTCGCTCTCGGAACTCTCTGGCGGGCCCCCTCTCAGACTGATCATTGAGCCTACCCCTGTGAAAGGTCATTAAATCGACCTCTCAATGACACCAAAATGACTCAGTTACGGGACCCACCATTCGCCCATTGGAAAGAGCTCGATATGGTCCGTTGCAGAAAAAAGATACATCGAGGTTTTTCTCGGCTCGGGCCCGGGCAGGACATCGGCCGTGACGGGGTCCACGGCCGCTATGCTGACAGAAGGATCATAGAGGTCCTTGCGAACTAATGAGGTCCTTGGGTCTCCTGGTTTGTGTACCGCTCTGAGGGACACCCTGAGTGGACCAGATGCTGACGAACCTGAAATGGGGCCTTTCTTTTCGCATTGATTTGCACTGCTCGGGGGCTGATTCGGGCCCATGTGCTAACTGAGGCTTGGAAGGGGGGTAGTCGAGATAGGGGAGCTTCGCGGGGACAGCTGGAGGGCACTTTTTTCCGATTCTTTTTTCGCTCGCGAGACCTCGTGTATATAATGGTCTCGCGAGAGGAAATAGTTCCAACCAATGCGCTCGTGTGATTGGTCGATGAGCAAGACTGGTGCTCATGCGTTGTTACAATGCAAACGAAGGCGCGTTGTCTCTTTCTTCCTCGGACCCTCGGTCCCTCGCCGTGCCCTTAAAGGGCCACACTCGCCTCCCTAAATCCCGACCAAATCTACCCGCCATCGGACCGATCGCGGGGTCAAACAAATTGCCGTGGACACTCTGTCCTACGGCGGGGTCACCAGGGCCGTACAGACCGTACCCCACAACACTCCCCCACGGCCATGGATGCCACGCCTCTCACCCGTGTACGGGAGTAGCCATCGCCACCCCCAGACCCTCGCGGAAGAGGGTGAACGCGTCGCGCGGTAGCGGCTTGGTGAGGCCGTCGGCGAGCTGCTCCCCCGTCGGCACGTAGACCACCACCACCTGCTGCGTCGCCACGCAGTCCCGGATGAGGTGGTAGCACACGTCGACGTGCTTCGTACGGGAGCTCATCCCCTCGTTGGTTGCCATGGCGATACAGGCTTGGTTGTCCTCCTTCAGCGTCACCGGCCCGGCATACTCGCCCAGGTCGCCCGCCAAGCGTCGCAGCCACAGGCTGTCCTTGACCGCCTCCGCCGCGGCGACGTACTCGGCGGTCGCCGTCGAGGTGGCCACCAGCCGCTGCATGCGGCTGCGCCACGAGATGGCTCCCCCGTGCAGCGTAAACACAAATCCCGTCGTCGACTTGCGGCTCTGGGTATCGCCGGCGAAGTCCGAGTCCACCCACCCCTCCAGGTTGGCCTCCTTGCCGTACGTGATGCCCATGTTGCGCGTGCCCTGCAGGTAGCGCAGGACGCCCTTGGCAAGCCGCCAGTCGCCCTCTGTGGGCGCCGACATGCGGCGCGCCAGCTTGCCCACGGCGTAGGCCAGGTCGGGCCGCGTCTGGTTGCTCAGGTACATGAGCGACCCAACGAGCTCCGCGTAGCGGTTGCCGGTCGGCAGGAGCTCGCCCTCGGCCAGCTCCACGCCACGCGCCATGGGGGTGAAGTTGGGCTTGCACTCGTCCATCTCGTACTCCTTGAGCAGGTCCGCCGTGTGGCGGGGGTTGGACAGCGTGACCGTCCCCGCCGCCTTGTCCCATTCCACCTGCATCCCTAGGTACGACGTCACCTCCCCCATGTCCCGGCACTCAAAGTGCCGCGCGATCCTGCGCTTGACGTCAGCCACGGCCTCCGCGTCGGGGCCGCCCGGGAGGATGTCGTCCACGTGCACATTCACGTACACGGTCGTCCCCTTCATGGCAAAGGTGTAGAGGCACTTGTCGGCCTTGGACTGCACACCGCCTTCCTGCGTCAGCTTCCCGTCCAGGTGCTTCCCCCATAGGTTGCCCGCCTGCTTGGTGCCGTACATCGCCTGACACAGCAGTGCGTCCTCCCCGGCGCCCTCGAAGCCCTCGGGGATGACGATGTAGACCTCGACGTCCATCGGCGCATACAGGTACGCCGTCTTAACGTCGATGTGGTGGACGGTCCAGCCACGGGCCGCCGCCGTGGCGAAGAACGCCCGTGTCGTTGCCGCCGCGGGCATGGCCGCCCACGACTCCAGGTAGTCTCTGCCCGGCTTCTGGCGGTTGCCCTTCCCTACCAGCCGGCACTTGCGCCGCTGCAGTACGCCCTTCTGGTCCGCCTTGTACTCAAAGATGATCCTGGTCCCCAGCCGACGCGCGCCCGGAGGCGCCTCCTTCTTGGTCCATACCTTGTGGGTGATCATCGACTGCCGCTCCTCCTCGAGCGCGGCCTCCCACAGGGGCCAGTCATCGCGGCAGCGTGCCTCCTCCACCGTCTTGGGCGGGGGCGGTAGGTCGCGTACCATCACCGGCATATCGACTGTGTCGGCCGTCTGGACCGCCGCCGCGCTGGCCGAAGCGCCGGCACCGTCCTGCCCAAATCGCACAGGCGGTAAGCGCGCGCGACCCGGGTACCGGGTCACCTCGTCCTCCTCCTCGGAGGTCGACTCCCCGCCGTCCTCGGCCAGTTGGCCAGTCACCAGCCTCGCGGCGTTGATTGCCGCTTGGACGTCGGGGGTAATGGGGGTCTCACCCCCTCGGTCCTTTGAGCTTGTTGACCCCGAGGGCGTGAGCGTCGGGGTCGGCTGCGGCGTCGGCGCGGGCGTAGCCGCCTGCGCTCCCCCGCTGGGGGTGCCGGTCAGGGCCTGGCTCCAGTGGACCTCCTTGGCGGGGGCGGCGCTCTCGGCCTCCTCCACCACCACGTCCCGGCGCTCGACCACCTCCTTGGTGCCGTCGAGCAGAAGGCGGAAGCCCTGGCCGCCGGCCGTGTAGCCCACCATCCTGCCGGCACTCGTGCGCGGCTGCATGCCCTTGATCTGCTTGGGCGGCTTGAGGGCGTACGCACGACTGCCCCACACCGCCAATCCCGACACGTTGGGGCGCTTGCCGGTAAACCCCTCCCACGGGGTGACGTCTTGCCCCTCTTTGGGCGAGCGGTTCATCACATAGGCGGCCGCCACGGCCGCCTCGGCCCACAACTCCTCGTCGAGGCCTGACTCGGACAGCGCCGCACGGACGCGCTCTTTGATCGTCCTGTTGAGCCGCTCCGCCTTCCCATTGCTTTGGGGGCTGTAGGGGAGGGTGACCTCGTAGTCAATGCCCTTCTCCTCGTACCACTGCCGCAGCTTGGCCGTGGTGAACTCCTTGGCACCGTCGAAGCGGATCCTCTTCAGCTTCTTGCCGCTGCGGCGCTCCCACTCGGGGATCTTCCCCCGCATCACCCTCCCCGCCTCACTCTTGGCGCGGATGGGCACGGCCAGCGTCATGCCGGTGCTGTCCTCGTAGAGCACTATCAGGTAGCGGGACCCCGACGGCGACTTCTTGAACGGCCCCGTGATGTCCACATGGATGAGCTCCATGACGTCCGTCTTCGAGTTGGACGCCGGGTAGGGGGTCTTCACCGTCTTGCCCTCCACGCAGGGCCGGCAGATGGCGCCCGCAATCGACTCCGTCTCCACCTCCTTCTCGGGCAAGCCGTCGACCATCTTGGCCGCGCGCTGCAGGTTGTTGTAGCCGAGGTGGAAGAACCGGCGATGCCAGATTGAGGCCGTGCCGGGCATGGGGGCGGAGGCCATCATGGCCATCTTGGCCACCGGCTTCCCACCGAGCGTGTACTGCCCGTTCCGCTCCAGGTGGCCGATGGCGTCCGCTTTGGACACCACGGCGCGGGACGCGACCGTCTTGGCCGCGTCGTAGATGTAGCAGTGGCCGTCGGCGAACAGCACCGCGCCGCCGGCCTTGTCCACTAGCCCCACAGACATCAGGTTTTCGCGGAGACCCGGCACGCGGTAGGTGCCCTTGAGGGTGATGGTCGACTTGTCGTTGCCGTCCCCGGCCACGAGGATGGCCTCCCCGCGGCCCGTGGTCGCCAGGGTCCCCCCCGACGCCAACGTCACCTCGTCGATCGGCTGGGCCCCCTTGGCCACAAACGCCCCCTTGCCGGTCGCCAGGTGGTGGGTCGCACCCGAGTCAACCACCCACGTGTCCGCGCGTGAGGTCGCGGCAGCAGGCGCCACGGCGCCTTCCCCGACGGTGGTGCAGTAGGCCAGCTTCTTGCCGCCCCCGTCACCACCCTTGTCCCCACCATGGGGGCCCTTGTCATTGCGGCCGCGCTTCTCGTTCGCGGCCCGCCGCTTGTTACAGTCGGCGATCTTGTGGCCGGGCTTCTTGCAGTAGAAGCACACCGGCTTCTTGTCTTGCGGCCCCCTCTTCTTATCCTTGTTGAGCGCCATCGCAGCCAGGTACGCCTGCACCGCCTGCGGCACGTCGTCGTCCGACTCGGCACGCAGCTCCGTCTCCGTCTCCATCAGCCTGTTGGTGATGGTGGGCAGGGTGAGCAACTGGCCAGAGTTCCGCAGCACCGTGCGGATCGTCTTGAAGGGCGCGGGCAAACCGCGGAGGATGTCGAGGCAGAGGCTGTGCTCGTCCTTGTTCACGCCTGCGGTGGCCAGGTCGTCGCGGATCCCCTTGGTCCGCCCGACGTATTCCATGATGGTCTCGTTGGGCTGCTTGCGCAGCGTCGCCAACGCCTCCTCCAGCTCCCCCCGACGCGTGGCCGTCTCATCGTCGAAGAGGACGCGGAGGCACTCCCATGCCTCGGCCGCCGTCTTGCAGTCGGCGATCATGTTCATGAGATGCGGCTTGACGGCCATCTTGATCTGCGCCAAAGCCCGCACGTTCTTGCGCTTCCAGACCTTGACCTCCTTGAGCTGCTTCTCGTGTAGCTCCATGGCCAGCTTCTGGGCGGCGGCGCTCGCGGCCGCCGACCCCGCCGGCTCGCCCTCGGGTGACGCGGCTGCCGTCGCCAGGGGGGTGACCACCGGGCACGGCGTCTCGATCGCGTCCCAGGTGCCGTTGTCCTGCAGGTACGCCTCAGCGTAGTTCGACCAGCCGCGGTAGTTGCCGTCCAACAGGTCGTAGCCAAACTTGGAGCTCCGCGTCTCGTCCTCCATGGTTAGGGGAGCGACGGGGCGAGGCCCCACGGGTCACACGTCCGCACTGATCTAGTCCCCCGTTAAGGGGAGAACGCGCCGCCTCCGCTACCGCGTGGATCTTTCACCGACGAGGTCAGAAGAGACAGATGACACGATCCCAGCGACAATCTGGGCCCATAACCTGTTACAATGCAAACGAAGGCGCGTTGTCTCTTTCTTCCTCGGACCCTCGGTCCCTCGCCGCGCCCTTAAAGGGCCACACTCGCCTCCCTAAATCCCGACCAAATCTACCCGCCATCGGACCGATCGCGGGGTCAAACAAATTGCCGTGGACACTCTGTCCTACGGCGGGGTCACCAGGGCCGTACAGACCGTACCCCACAACATGCGTTAGTCATGCTTCGAGACCGTTAGCGTGCGCCCCGACGGTCCCCGATGAGGAAGCGGAGAGCGCCTCTCTCGCCCTCTGGTTCCCTCTCATCGTCCTGCCCCTCCCGCCAGCCAGTGCCAAGCAACCCCTTCCACCCTTTCCTCCCGCCTGGCACGACAGGTCCATTGTTGGCGACTTAGGTGGTGCCAGCCTCAGTGCATCCAACGTGGCTCGGGGGATGGGGGGACGGGGTAACCAGGGAGAAGGTGCCGCCAGCCTCAACGTTAGATGAGCTGTGGTGGGCGTGCCAGGGTGAGGAAAACGCACCCCGGGCGTGTGGGCGAGGCGGGGGGAGGGGGATGATAATGGGAGGCAGACGGGAGGGAAAAAAAAGAAAAAGCTGAAAGCGACGGTCTGCTTGGCTCTTGTGGTCTAGGGCCGGGGCGCAAAAGAAAATAGGGAAAACAAGCGCCTGTTCTCTTTTGCGCGGGGGTGCGAGAGAGGGGGTAGTCTGCATGCATTGTGCGTTGCTCCGCCGCGCCCCACACTCCCGCCACCGATTTCCTGCACGAGACATTCTGGGATACCTTGCCTGGCTATGACATCGTCGACAAGGCACCCATGACCGCCCTCCTTTACTATAAAAAAACAATCGTGCCGACGCCGGCGATTCACCCAGCGCTGGCGGCATCACCGCCCCTAACAACCCCACCAGCAACACCGCCACCACCTACGCTCCCCATCCCGTCACATAAATCACACCGCCCACGACCCCCCCCCCCCGCATACTGCCAACCTCTCCCCCCCTCTCCCAAACACGTGGCCGACCCCACCGTCAGAAAAAGCTCTCCGTCTCCACCGCCACCAACGTAAGCCCCCCACTCCACAGCCAAAACTACCAAAACCCCCGTCGCCACGTATAGCCCCGTCGCCACGGGCACCCCCGTCGCCACGGCCACGCCCGTCGCCACCACCACGCCCGTCGCCACCGCCGTCGCCACCACCACGGCCGTCGCCACCAACGCCGCCGCCGCCGCCGTCGCCCCCGCCACCCCGTCGCCACCGCCACACCAGTCGCCACCGCCGTCGCCTCCGCCACGGCCGTCGCCCCCGCCACCGCGTCGCCACCGCCGTCGCCTCCGCCACGGCCGTCGCCCCCGCCACCGCGTCGCCACCGCCGTCGCCACCGCCACGGCCGTCGCCCCCGCCACCGCGTCGCCACCGCCGCCCCAGGCGCTACCGTCGCCACCGCCACGGCCGTCGCCACCGACGCCGCCGCCGCCACTGCCACCCCCGTCGCCACCGTCGCCACCGTCGCCGCCGTCGCCGACGCCGACCGCAGCACCGGCGACACCCCTGGCGTGGCCACCGCGGCGGCCGTCAAAACCCTGCACACTTTCCCAAAAGCCTGACTAATGAGCGTGCACGCCACACCCGAAAGGAGCCCACCATCAAGCAGGACCAGTCCATTACACCTGGGCAAATTCCCGAGGCACCTGATTGGCCGAGGGGTGTGGCCCGAACAACGGCTGCATCGGCGGCGGGGCGTGAGGAGTATTGGGAGGATGGGCAGTTGAGCAGCAGCGGCGTCGGCGACGGCTAGCTGGCGAGGAAAGCTGGTCGTCACGGCGCCCGGGACCGTGGACCGCGATCATGTCCCCGCCCTGGGGCGTGACTGGAGGCGTGGGGCGCAGTTGCGACAGCCACGATCGCGCCCGGTACCGCCGGTCGCGCAGCGGTGCGCTACCGCCGATAGCAGGCCTGACGTCCACGGCGGCGCTTTTCCCTGGCCGCCCCGCAGGCCAGCGCTCTTTTCGGGCCTTTTCGGGGGGCAACGTCGGCGGCAATGGCCCGCTGCCCGCTCAGGAGAGGGGATGGCGTGGAGGAGGGCGCGGGGGGGAGAGGAGGGGTTGGCTGCGCCTGCCTGGCGGGTCTGGGCGGTAGCCCGACGGTCGTGGCCGTGCGGGGCAGTGGCAGCGGTTGGGGAGGAGACGGCGTCCTGGATGGTAGTAGCGGTGGCGGTGGCGGTGGCGGTGGCAGCAAAGGTGGTCTGGGGAGGAGGTCGGGACGGTGGTGGCTGCTGCGCGTATGCGGCTGGCGGTTGCGTTTGTGAGCGCCGCACGGGGTGGGGCAGGGTGGCTTGTGCGCACATTTGTAGCCTCCCTGTGTTGCCGGGCACCACTGGAGCTCGGATTGCCCACAGGGGGGAGTAGGGGATGGAATGGACGAAGAGATAGTGCGGGGGAGATGGGAGGGCAGGCTGGGGGGAAGGGGGAAGGGGCAGCGGGTGGGTGATGGAGGCGTAGGGAAGAAATGGGCGGGCATGCAAGAATAAAGACTCAAGGCAAAACTCCGAGTGGGGGGGAGGGATGGGGGGCGAGCCCAGTCTTGTCAGGTGGGGTTACCCTGGACACCCGGCTGAGAGCCTCCCCTGACCTCCCCCCACTGCTAGCGCATGCCTCTCGGCTGAATTTCCGCGGCACAGTGTGCACCAACTGTACGTATGTACAGTGCATATGTACGTACAGCATCGCTTCAGTGGGGGCGTTTCCGGTATGTGCTTTCCCTCGCCCGGCTGCGCGCTCGTCTCCAGTTGAAGCGCCCCGCCCCTTCCCCCCTTGACCAATCCCCATCCCGTCGAAACTCCCACCCCTCGCACATGACTCCGACGCGAGTATCGGCTTCACTCATGGCGGCACACAAGGCCAGCCGCCACAACAGGCGGCGCTCCCAGGTCGGGCCGTCTCCACCCGATGCGGCAGAAGTGGACGCGTCCCAGCGTATTCCCCCACACAAGCCGCCCCCCCGAGATGGATGCCACCGCCGTCGGCGCTGGCGGGCACGGCAGCACCTCCAAGCGCAGTGGGTCGGCGCGAAAGTCCACCACTGCCCCGACGCACCCAACCACCGCCACCAAGACTACCCCCTCGGCAACGCGAGCGCCTCCGCCGCTGGGGGCATGCCATGACCCGCCGCGGCCGCAGCCGCCGCCGACATGGCTGTCGACCCTGGCGGGCGGCACCACACAGCGCGCTGGCCCATCCTGCGTTGTGACAGCCGCCCCACGCTGGGGATCCCACACCGACACCGCCCCGTCGCGGGAGCCCGCCACCAGGACGGTGCCCGAGCCGCAAGCGGCGTTGTCAATGGCGGCCATGCACTCCACCTCGGTAGTGTGGCCTGCGAGGACAGCCGTGTGGGTGCCGGCGGTCGCGTCCCAGACGGTCAACGCACCAGAAAAAGTGCCCGCGACTACCCGCGCCCCATTACCACTCGGGGGTGTGTCCACGCTCGCCGCGCACGCAATCGAGCCGGCGCTGCCTCAAAAGTACCGCTTGGCAAGCCCCTTTGTTCAGATCCCACACCCGTAGCGTCTCGTCTCGGCTGGCCGTCACGAGACGGGCGCCGCCGCCATCACCGCCACCCGTCCTTGGAACCACTAAGGAGCGCACCCAGTTGGTGTGGCCTTGGAGCACAAAGAGGCACACCCCAGCGTCGAGGTCCCACACCCGTGCGGTGTTGTCGCGAGAGCCCGACGCGGCGCGCCCGTGGCTACTGCTGCCAGCCTCGCCCAGCAGCGCCAAGCAAACCACCCAGTCGGTGTGGCCTGTCAACTCGGCGGTACAGGCGCCGCGGTCCGCGTCTCACACCCGCAGCGACCCGTCCCTGGAGCCAGACAGCACGGCTGCCGCGCGGTCACGACCACCCCGAGCAGCACCTCAAGGCGGTCTACCGGACCGGTGTGACCGCCGAGCACAGCAACGCAGGCCCTGCGGTGAGCGGCCCACACACGCAGGTCCGCGTCAGCAGAGCGGCACGCGGATCCGTGTCAGGATGCATTCATCTCGCCACCCTCCCCCCCCCCCGCCCCCCCCCCTCCCTCTCTCGATCGTCTCGCTTCCACCCGCAGCGCCCGCATGCCCGACCCCTCCCAGTGCCAAACAGCCCCCCCCCGCCCCGCCCCCCTAACCAAAGTGCTGTGGCTCCCTTTGTGGCGTGGTGCGCCACATGGCTTTGGCCAAAGCCATGTGGTCGTGGCGTCAAGTTGTGGCGCTGATCCGCCATACACGTGGCGCGCTGGAGCCAATCAAGTCGTGCCACGGCGCGCCACAAACTCAGCGCCACAGGAGGTACCGTTTCTTAGACCGCCCGTGAGCCCACCCGCATCTTCTTTGGCACCACGTGCTGCCTGCGTGCGGACGTGAACGCGCCCGAAGCTGTGGTCGGCCTACTTCCTCGGTCTTCGACAACCGCGCCACCCGCTCCCACACCTGCACCCGATGCGCCAAAATCGAGCAGACCCCGCAGTAGGAGGGCGCGTATGGAGTGATCACGTGACGGGGCCGGCGGTCATCGGGGGCGGCGTCATCGTCGGATACGTCACCGGTGCAGATTGTCCCCGAGTGCTTCGCCAAAGCGAGTGCCCTGTCGTGCCTGCCATTGGCCATGAGTGGGGTGCGTGTGGACAACGGCGGTGGGTTCCCATCCGCGGTGACCGTTTTTGTGCTTGTCGTGAGCAGCACCCGTCCCGCCCAGGTCCTCACTGTTCGCCAAGAAGATGACTGGCTGGTGCCGCGATTTGAGTACGCAGCAACCCCGGTCGACCGCACGACGCGTTGCGTGCGGGATTTGCAGGAGTCACTGGGTGGGGTACCTCCTCTGCCGCCATTCACGATGATCGCTGAGCTCCTCCCCCCCGAGTCCGATTCTTGCAGTCTCTTCCACAACCCTGACGGCGCCACAAGCGTCATCCTGCTGGATGCACCGGCTGAGTTTGATGTGGGCTCTTCCCTCCCTGCCCATGCTCGTTGGACGGCTGCTAGCGTGGTATGGGAGGGTCTGACATCGATGCGGCACAGCTTCTTCTATGGGTATGCTCGCCAGGCAATGTGCCTTTTCCTGGAGCCGTACTCGGCAGACGCTGGTCCCGTTGCTGAAGACCCTCGCCGTTCTCACCGGTGGGCTCACAAAGCAGTGCGGTACCTGATGTCAGTAGTGTGCTCTCGCGGCGCATCAGCCACTTCGGATGTGCGTCGTGAGACGTCCGAGTCCTTTTCGCAGCTGTTCAAAGTACCCACCACCGCCGGCTGGTTCTACCTCAAAGCGCCTCCGCCAGGTTGGGCAGAGGTGGCGTCGACGGCGGCCGTTGTGGGGCTCTTCCCGGAGGACACGCTACAGGTGGTGGGGGTGTGCACGGACCTCAACTGCTTTGTAGCTGTGGGCTTCCGAGCAGTCCCGTCGTGGGATCGCACGCACCAGCGGGAGGCGGTGCGCCTCCTTGCCGCAATGCACCGAAAGTCGGCACGTCACGTCGATGTCCTGCGTCGCGCGGGTGTGCCCGACTGCTCTCCTGATGCTCTTGCTGCCAAGTTGGACGGGTGGGTCGCCCATGCGGCTGTTGCATCCGCATTGCACACGGAGGGTGTTGCGGCTTCCCTTTGGCTGGACTCGCTCTCTGGTGCGTGCTCGCGCCTGGCGGCATCTCCTGTGCCAACAGCGCTTGTTCACGGTGATTTCACGCAGAACAACGTCGCGATCCGTGGCGGTGGGGACGTGGGCGGGGACCGGATGATCCTCTTTGACTGGGGCATGTCCTACCTGTCGCACCCATTCTGTGACCTCATTCTGGGGCCAAATGTCCTGCAGAGTTGGGACGGAGATGTTATTGCTGAGTACCTGCTTTTCTGGTCATCTCATGTAAGCGGCAAGCGTGCGCAGCAGGAGATGCGAGCAGCCGAGATTGTGGGGTGGATGGCCAGGCTGGACTGGGGGCTTCAGCTGCTGCCACTGCAGCACGGTATGGCGCACAGAACGTGTTTGTCGTACATTGAGAGCTGCACGAAGCAACTCGCTCGACGAGCGAGGCAAGTGAGAGCTCCATAGCTTGGTGACGCTGTGTTGGCTGCCCAAGGGAGACCCAGCGAATCTTTTACGTCTCGTTCTAGAAGCTCACCATCACAGGGGCAGCATGCACGTGCGCTGAAGAATGCTCGCCAATCACATCTCTCTGGCTGCTCGGCGGCAAGTGGGGTGCGACCTACATACAGTCAACGCGGTCACAAGAGCTCTACCGTCGGTTGCGTCCGATGCAAGCTACGATGAGATGATCCCCTCGCTGTGCAGCTTGGAGATGACGCTGTCAAGCCATGTGTGGCAGTCGGGCTTGGTCTCCTTCAATCGCAACCGTCTAGGCGGTGGAACGGACTCGCAAACGCGGCGAATGGCTCCGACCTGGTCTTCTTCGATCATGCCCAGGAATTGGGGTGTCTTCGCCGACGCCGAGGTCGCCAGCGAGAACCACTTCTCCTCGAATTTCATGACGATCTCCGTCCGTGTACCCATCGTGTCCGTCGCATGGAAGAGGAAGCCCTGCTGGTTTCCATCGTCGACGAACAGCGCGACGTGGTCGGGATCCACGGGACGTTGGAACGGGACCTTGTACACCGCATAGCCCATTTTCGCTTGGTAGTGACAGAGGATGACCCGGCACACCGTGGGGGATGGATGGGTGTATCGGAAGCCAGTTGAACAGCCGGGGATCGGGCGACTGGCGAGGGACTGCGCTCGGAAGTCTGTAGGACCAGCGTGCCAAAAGCTGATGCGCTCGCTGCCGGGAAGTGAGGCGGTATAAGGGAAGTCGAGGTGCCACCCTCAGACGCAGCGGAGTGTGCGGGTACAATCACGCACCGCTCCACGGAACAGGCGAATCGCGGTCAGACGCGCAAGCGTCTTCCCGGCGCACAACGCCTGCGTGCGCATGTGATGGGGGCCTTCACGCTGGCTGTGACTAAATTTTAGTAACCGTGTCGCAGGCACCACACAGTGGTGTGTGAACAGTGCTGCCGCTCAGGGTCCGTTGACTACCTGTCGTCACACAAATGTGCTTGACACAGCACCTCGGCCTGCGCCGCGTCGCAAAGTATCCCGGTAGCATGCAGCAGGTCGGTGCACTTCCAATGACAAAGGAGCCTTGTGCCTGACGTAAACACACCCCTCCTCTGCCAGCCAGCCACGTTGGCACATGTTGACCACGATTCGGCAGGTGGAGGCCTCGTGGACTTGGCACCCCCGCCGACCACCTCGGCCTGTGAGCACGTAAATCTGTCCCAGGTGCCCTGACGTAAGCGTCATCATGAATCCCTGTTTCTTGGCGGGTTGCTCCTTCAGGAGCAATGTCACGTGTGGCGTGTATGTCGTAGAGCAGAGGTGCCCAGCCAGTGTGGATAAGAAGATACGGATGGTGACAAG